>JZLH01S0093930.1:13227-37537 GCA_001188425.1 Eucidaris tribuloides | reverse complement strand
ATGTTGCGAGATGCCGGATGAGCGCTACGTCATTGACGTTTTCTAGTTCTAAACTCATATGATGAATTCAGTCAGAATAAAAGCAATACAATATATATATAGTACAGTGCTCATAGTTTTGATGCAATTCTGGTGAAATATGTATAAGTTTGTTTTGCACCTTTGTTTATAGACACCACATCTTTCTCCTACAACTCTATTAAGGTTTTTAATACCCAGTAAATAAATCATATGATTTATTCACTGAAATTTTATGACTAGTGTGGCATCCATCATGAAGAATTTCATGTAAAATTCATTTGTCAACTTGTACAGTGTGAAATTTTCATAATCGTTCTGCCATCATGGATAATGTTTAAATTTTATTTGTATGTTGTGACAGAAGTTTCTGCTGGTCTTTCAGCTTCTTTCTCGTATATTTACTTCTCAGTGGGTTTAATGTTTCGACTATAATCATGGTTATTTAATAACAAAAATGTACTGTGCTGCTTTGCTGTATTCTTTGTTGCTTGCTAAGTGCAATCTGCTATTCCTTGCTGGTACTATTTTGTGCATCATGAGGGATCTGATGATATTTTACAGATGAAAAAATAAAGAATGATATGTGGGTAATTCAGATTGGTCAAGTGTTTTTGCTTGTGTTCCTTTGTATAGTTACATGCATATTTATTATTTGTGAGTGGTGTGTGTATGTGTGTGTGTGTGTGTGTGTGTGTGTGTGTGTGTGTGTGTGTGTGTGTGTGTGTGTGTTGTGTGTGTGTGTGTGTCTGTCTGTCTGTTTCTGTTAGTCTGTCTGCCTATCTGTATGTGTGTGTCTGTCTGCCTATCTGTATGTGTGTGTATTTTTGTACATCTGTAAATCATTCCATGTAGGGAAATTTGTCTGTTATTCATGAAGATTGTGGGGATATGGGTCAATCTGAGGATATTCCCACAATGAAAATCGTCCTAAATGCAAATGTTGCTCTCTGTTGATATGAGCATATCTGTCAGGAATCCCCAGATTCCATATAAAAAAAAATCATACAGTTACAAATTTGCATATATAAAAAAAAATCATAAGGTTACACATTTGTGTGTGTTAGTTTTCTTTTAAACATTTGTGTGTAAGTGTTTGCATGTGAAGTGGGGAATTTGACTTATACACACAGCATGTACAAGGACATTTGCATGACCCCACTTTTCATACAGGTCTTTGGACCTGTATGTGTGTGTGTGGGGGGGGGGGGCATTTGGAGATGTGTCTTCTAAAGGAATTACAGCTGTTCTGCAGTATTTAGTATGTTTTCCAAGTTGCAAATACTTGTGATTTTTAGCCAAAAAACAAACAAACCTCAAAATACTTTATTCTTTTGGATCAATTTGTATAGTCACTATTCTATATGAAAAAGAAAATACTGTTTTTCAAGCCAAAATACTTTTTTTCCATTCGTGAGAGGTTGGCATAAAGAGTTATGCACTTGTGTTTCTTTGATGTATTGTGTACACACTCTGCAAGCCTGAAAACATACTCTGAAATACCAAATGCACATGCTACACATCTCACAATTATCAGTATTCTGCCTTCAAATATGAAATTTAATATACTTTTTAACATGATCAAAGCAGTAAAATGAATGTACTAATAGAAACTGGGTGTCGCTGCAATGTGAAAGAATGGACAATATAGAAGTGGAGTCATGATCAGTACATGTATAGAATAGTTTTGTGTAATGTATGCATGTGTGTTTTTGTCTGTCTCTGTGTGTTGTATACTTGATGTACAGATTTTCATTTGTGTAATTATTAAGTACACTGGATTATAATTTAATTTGCCTCAAACTCTTCAGTAAAACAAACACACACACACACACACACACACACACACACACACACACACACACACACACACACACACACACACACACACACACACACACACACACACACACACACACACACACACACACACACACACACACACACACACACATATAAACTACACAGTGCAGGTTTGTACATAAATACTGAAATTCAAATGTATATTTCAAATTATAAAACTCCCACGGGGGGGGGGGGCACTGTCATTACAAGGCATACACCATGCACTGTGAAAACAAGTGTAAAAAGGGTTGTTTATCGTGGTCAGGCGATGTACTTGCGTACAGTGAAAAAGGTTTCCAAATCGCCAAAATCAGAAAAAAGGGTATACTTTTAACAGGTTAACTTTAAAAGGGTATCTTAAATACTTGTTTAGGGTATTCTGAGATCGACAGATAATTACTTGTTTAATGTCCATTTTGAAATTCCATACACGCGCATGGTGTACACACTGTAATGACAGTCGCCCCCCCCCCCCCCGGACAAAACTGTGAAGTTGATTCCTGTGTATAATGTTTTGCAGCCAGGTGTGTGTGCTTGGTGTGTACGCGGCAGTGAGTGTGTGTATGTCTGAGTGAATGGGTACACCTGTACGGGTGACGTTCGTTATTCCGAAGGTTTGAATACTCCGAAGGTCCGTTAGTCCGAAAACGAAATAAGGTTCGTTAGTCCGAAAACGAAATAAGGTTCGTTAGTCCGAAGGTTCGTTAGTCCGAAAATGCAAAAAGGTTCGTTAGTCCGAAAATGAATAAAATTTTCGTTCGCACTTCACGCTCGCATTGCCTGTTCGATGAGATACTTATACAGGGTGGCCCAGAAAGAATGCTACGAGTATAATCGCTAATTTCTTCACCATTATTGGCAAAATGTCATTAATTTTTATTTCGTTAGTTAGAACGTTCTTTTTCCAATAAAATGATACCAAGATCATTGATTTTGAGTAAGGCGTTTTGATTCTAGGGTCATTTTTAGGAGGCAATGCAATTTCCCAAATTCGCCAATTTTTCTACAGCGGCGGTCATCAGAACGCCTAGATATTGTGGCCTCCGACTTGCCATGCCAGCCCACATACCAGACAAACCGCGATGACAATGGAGGTGTAGATAGCATCGTCTTCTTTATGAAAGCGAGGGCATTCCAGGAAAATGGAGCTTAAAATATCCAGTTTTTAAGTCAATATACAAAACACATTTCAGCTCGGACATCGAGCTTTCATTATTTTGTTTGATTAACAAATTGATTTTTAAAAAAGTACTCTGTAAAATGTCTCGTTTTATGGTCTGAGTATATCGAAATTTTTCAGCTCGCGCTACGCACTCGCATTATTTGATTTGTGAAGTACTTATTCTATTCATGTATTCCATAAAGTTCTCAAAATATCACTTTTCAGGTCTGATTGTTAAAACTTATCAGCTAGCGCTGCGCGCTCACATTTTGATTAGAGAGATGTGTATACTTCTATATGAATTCTAACAAACTACTTAAAATCCCCTTTTCATGACAGTTTATCAAAAATTTCGGCTCGCGCTTTGCGCTCGCATTAATTGTTAAAAATATATTAACCCATGCATCCTATTCATAATTACAAAAGTGCTTAAAATGTCCAGTTTTCAGGCCTTATATCAACAAATTTCGCGCTCTCATTAGGCCTATTAGATTATTAAATGAGGTAATATCCTTTCCGTGAATTCCTAATCCTTAAATTGCTCCTTTTTTAGATCGGAATATCAACAATTTTCAGCTCCCGATTTGGAAGAGGAATAGGAAGATAGTTATCCTATGACATATGATGACACATATGTCATATGATGACAAAATGTGCTTTGAATGTCCCGTATCTAGGTCAAAAAAAAAAATCAGCTCGCGCTTCGCGCTCGCATCATTTATTAAGTGCGATCCATATCCTCTTCACAATTTTTCCCATACATAGTGCTTGAAAAAATGTTTAAACTAACCTTTTTCAGATCAGAATATAAAAAAATTTCTGCTCGCGCTTCGCGCTCGCATTATTCATGTAGGAAGATACCCATCATTTTCCTGATATGAATAGTGTCCGGTTTTTAGGTCTAAATCTCAATTTTTTGCGCTCGCGTCAGTTGTTTAGTAAGGTACCTATCCTGTGCATGATTACAAGAAGTGCTTAGAATGTCCAGTTTTTAGGTCGGAATATCAAAAAAAAAAATCAGCTCGCGCTTCGCGCTGGCATTATTGATTGTTGAAACATGTATCGTCTTCATAGCTAACTTTTTTCGTTTTCGGACTAACGAACATCGAGGTATAGGCAATTTACGTGTTTCGCAATTACGAACCTTCGGAATAATGAACCTTCGGAATAACGAACCTTCGGAATAACGAACTGTAACCGTGTGTACAGACAGACTATACAGAGGCGTCGATCCTTGCGGGGGGGGCAGGGGGCGATCGCCCCACCAATGAAAATATTGGGGGGCAAACATATCGATTTGCCCCCTCCCAATAATTTTGACAACTTGAAAATTCATAATTTGCAAATATATGTGTTAAAAAGCATTGGAATGCACTATAAAAGCATTAAACATGGCATAAAAATACTATTAAACATACAAAATATTCAATTATGTAATTTTGGACTTTTTAAAACTTTTGCCCCCCCCCCCATCCGAAACATGGATCGACGCCCCTGTGTATGTATGGATGTATAGGACGTGGCAGCGATCCCGGGGACGGAAACGCCGCAGGTTTAATTAACGTGCCTAAGTCACAGATCTGCACCAAATAGTTCATTCAAATTCTCCCTCGTGCGGAGAAAAAAATGCATGTCATAAATTTTGTCATAATGTCAAAAGTGGAGTGAGTGTAATATATGGCCCACCCCTGCATGCATTAAAGATTGTGTTATTGTTGCACCGTCAAAAACATCATCTATATGAATCAAATCAGCCGAAATTCATATCAATGTGAAGATTAACTATAAATAAACACGCTCTCAATAGAGACTTGTACAAATATGAGTTTGGTGAAATCTGGGACGATAACTTCATCCATTTTTTTCCATTTGCTCAGGAGGCAAATTAAAAAATCCGCGACGTCAAACGTGCACGTGCGCGTTCCAAAATGGTCCGATCAGCCGTTAGCCAAGTCGCGCAGGAGATAGGCCGTTAACCAATCAGAGGGGCTTGCGCTCGTCTTGTACGGGCCAGCAGTAACCGCGATCGCATTTTGAGCAAAATTGAAATCACATGAAAAGAACAAATCTGGTAACATGTCGTATTATTTTCTCATAAAACAACAAAATTCATCGAGTAGGATCTCAGACTTTCAACACAGCATTTGTAAGTACTAAACTACCGTTTGGTATTGATAATAAAGGGAAGTAATGGACTTGCACATCCCTAACACAATCTTTAAGTTTAATAATTTATTTCCGTCACATTTTCATTTTGAACAGTTTGCAGATACATAATATACAGTGCGTATCAAAAAAAAGTAGACACTCAGAAAAAAATTTATTACGCAAAAATTTCATGATCTAGAGATTATTTTTTGATATGAATATTTTAACTTTGATCTAAGCTATCTGATGACATTGTTGGTATTGAAAGTATTTCACGCATGAATGAGCACAGCCCACTTTTGTCCAATCGGCCAAAAATGCATTTGCGCACAGAATTGTTTTCTTATTATAGTCAATGTTTAATGCCTCACAGACCGGTGCTGCAGAAGCTCTCACCTGATGTGCACAAGGATTGAATAATCAGCATGCTCAGAGAAGATGTAATATCAATTTTGTGGCAAAAAAGACAAAAATGAAGCAATGATTCAGAAGTACCCCCCAAGGGCGTAGGCTGGTTTGGACATGGGTAGGTGCACATCTTGGGGAGGTGGAACTAAAGTGGCATGAGGAGGTGCACATCTTAGGGAGGTGGAACTAAAGTTGAGAAAATCAGGGGTTGAAAACAGAAAAGGTGGTTTGTTTTTTCCTATTAGGGTGGAACTCCTATGGCTCTGCGGGGGGGGTGCACCCCCCAGCCTACGCCCTTGCCCCCCTAAAAAAGGAGAAAATGTCATGTTTGCAACATGAACTATGAATTGAAGAAAATTGCATTTTCTCGTTTTTGAAGGGGTGGGGTGGGTTGTATCTGAATCATTGCTTCATTTTTTGCTTCATTTTATATCCTCAGCATGCTCAGAGAAGAGCTAATTTATTCTGTAACAAGAAAGACAAAATAAAGTAATAATTCAGACACGATTACCAACCCCCAGCCCCTGAAAAAGAAGAAAATGCATTTTTTTTTTATTCACAGTTCATCTTGCAACATGACATTTTCTCTTTTTATGGGGGTATATCTGAATCAGTGCTTCATTTTTGTTGTTTTTTTGTCACAAAATTGACATTAGCTCTTCTCTGAGCATGCTGAGGATTCAATCCTTGTGCACATTAGTTGAGAGCTTCTGCAGCACCGGTCAGTGAGGCATTAAACATTGACTATAAGAACACAATTCTGTGCGCAAATACATCATTGTGCTCATTCATGCGTGAAAAACTTTCAATACCAACAGTGTCATCAGAGAGCTTTAACTTAAACTTTAAGGTCCAAGGTAAAATATTCATATCAAAAAATAATCTCAAAATCACGAAAACAATTTTTTATGATTTTTTCTAAGTGTCTACTTTTTTTGATACACACTGTATATTCAAAGATGCTTTAAAAATAAACCAGACATAATCAGCTGTAAAATTCGAGGGGGAGGGGCGATATCCCCCCCCCCCCCCCCCGACCGTGTCGAACTGAACAAAAAATGACGTCACACATATATCGAGCTGATATTGACACAACGAGATCGAGCAAGTAATCGTGTGTTATCAGCGATTTCACGTCAGAATGGATGCTTTTCGGCGACTTAAAAATTACATTTCGTGGCTGTATCTACAGTATACTCTATTGACAGCTGTGTATATGCTAGAACCCGTGGAAAGATGGACTTTCAGTATCCTTTAAAGGCACTTTGTCTCGACTTCAAATTCGGGTGGTGTATAAATCAGTATACGTAGTCCCACTCGTTCAAATGCATGTTTGTATCGCTTTCTACTAGTTACTATTGAACTGCCACACATGGGGACAACTCCATACTTTTGTAAAGTAATGGATGGCCTAGCTTATGCAGGTTTGGCACAGAAAATTGCTCTGAAATTCAGCCTTTTACAATACTCTACTGAAATATTGTTTTGATATGGCTAGTCTATAATCTGTATTTATATCTATATGTTATGAAAAGGACTCAACATTTCAGAAGTCTGTTTTAATTTTTCTAAACATGTGGGTCCAGCATTTAAATTTTGCAAATGCAATTTTATAAAGTTGCTCTTGCATTCAATTCACACAGTGCAAACTTTTGTTCGTTTTTTCCAGTAGAGGGCGTATGTGGTCCATATAGCTCTGCTTAGGACCACATACACAGGTGTGTTGAACTGCAAAAAAAAAAGTAATGCATGGATGTGATGCCAAGCCTAGGGGCCACTCACGCTTGGGAGCGACCCGTAGTGAAGTCCGTTGCCTTTACGATCGCTCGCGGTAGCAGTGGTTTGGACCGCTGTTTGCTGCAAGACATGAATTTTGTGAAATGAAAAATTTATGTACTGTGCAAAAGCTGTAATTCATTACATTTCAATGAAAAAGTCCTTTTAAAAGTTTGATTTGAGTTTAAAATTTGAATTTCGTCTTACCGATACAGTCGCCAGTCAGTGAAATCTCGGTGGACAACCTTCAGGCGACTTTTGCTTGGTTGACGGGCGCACGTGCCGTGCGCGCTAATTCAAGCATTGGTATCAACGGGGAGCGGGTGCGATTTCTGCCGTGCGCTGTGGATGACCGGCGAGGGTGTCCCGCATTGTACAGGGAGATTGTCTGGCTATGGTTGCCGAGCTATGGGGCTATATACAGCATCTTTTGCACTGTATTACCCCATAGTTCTATGGGTGGGGCCACTCATGTTTTAAGTTGTAACAATGCTTGTACACGAAAACGCGGATTTAGAGTAGTTTTTAAAAACAAAACGTTGATTCGCGTTTGGAATTTGGCATAAAAAATAGAATACTGTAAAGTACCCTACTGCTTAATTAGGCCTTTTGGCTTAGCACTTCGACCTGTGTATCAAGTCCGGTCGTTTTTCAGAGGATTTAACAGATGATTTGGACGGACATTTTACATTTACCTAGTATCTCAATACACAGTCTGAATGCTATGACACCTCCGTAATACCGGAGATAAGTCCTGTGGACTCCCCGCTTTTTGGGGCCAACGAACGGACGGAAAATGTCCGATTTCACACGATTTATCACACGTATAAGTGAGAAATTACTCCCACTAGTGCAAGCTAGCCCACCTCAGTCATGCCTATCACGATTCCAGCCTCATTTCACTGTCAAAATAATGTGTATACACACACACATCGCTATGCGTGTCTACACATAGCTTTGGCACCAACGAATGAATCAACTGTGCGGTCCTGAGGAACACTTTTTGGTGAGTTTTTCACGTTTTTCATTATTTTGACAATGAAATAAGGATGGAATCATGATAGGCATGACTGAAGTGGGCTAGCTCGCGCTAGTGGGTGTAATTTCTCACTTGTACGTGTGATAAATCGTGTGAAATCGAACATTTTCCGTCCGTTCGTTGGCCCCAATAAGTGGGGAGTCCACAGGACTTATCTCCAGTATTATGGAGGTGTCATAGCATTCAGACTGTGTATAGAGGAGATACTAGGTAAATGTAAAATGTCCGTCTAAATCGTCTGTTAAAACCTCTGAAAAACGACCGGACTCGATACACAGGTCGAAGCTGTCGGTCTATTTGGCGGTAATCTTTCTTTCCATTCACATTAGTAATACACGGAGGTAAATAAGTATATCTACATTTTGCCAATCCAATCTGGAAATAAACTGTCAAAATGGAAGCTTAATCGCGATACATATTTTTGCGCCAAAATTTGACAGCCCATGCCCATCAATCAACCGCACATACAAACTCTTAATATACATGTACATGTATGCTGCGTGCTGCATGTACAGCGGCAAAATAATGCTCACGTGGACAGCCGCACCAGGCACGATCCCATTGGTACTCCGATGCATGTTGTTCACTGTGTGCAGTCCAATGATCAGCCGGTACTACATCACTAGTGCAGGGTAGAGAATTCTGATTGCAGATTGGCTAACCAGCTTTTTTTTCAACTTATACTGGTGGTGGCAGTGATAAAGCAAGTGTTATGATACTTCTGTAAAAAAAAAGTCAAATTTCGTTGGATTTTCATTGTTTCAGCACGTTTTAGGTGACCCTCTCCGTTTAGCACAAGTGCTAAGTGTGGCGCATTTCTCATAAATCGTGGGGACATCGCAACATTCGTACATAAAATGTGACATTTGTACATGAGCCAGCGATGTTTGATCAGTATGATAGTGTGTCAACATGTGGCAAGTGTAAGCATATGATGTACAGAGTTTTTCACAATGCAAAAAACTATAATTCCTGTGCAGTCATATCATGGTGGGTGGTCAAATTTAGGGCACGTTATTCTACATGTAGCCTGTAGGTCTACCTGATTGGGGGGGGGGGGTACTTTTTGGATGAATTTACACTTGAGGTGCTTTTGTTCATGTAAAATCCTTGTTTGGGGTCGCTTGGACAATTTGTTGAAATCCTAGCTTTGGGTTATTTTTGAAAGTCAGTGTACACCATG
Source organism: Eucidaris tribuloides (assembly GCA_001188425.1). NCBI lineage: Eukaryota > Metazoa > Echinodermata > Echinoidea > Cidaroida > Cidaridae > Eucidaris > Eucidaris tribuloides. The sequence goes on along the minus strand of JZLH01S0093930.1, from coordinate 27,958 downwards.
GTTACAACATCTATATATGAAACATCAAAATAAGTAAACTAACATCTGTATGCTCATGTATTATTTGGCTAGTAATATATAAAACAAAATTCTATGTGTCCATGTCATGATTGTCATCAGCAGAAAATGAATAATGTGAACTTTTTCATGATATTTTCTTTAACTTTTTTTTGTCACAGATTTTGTTGTCGTTGTTACAATTGTGACCTCCTGTTACACGACGTACATCTTTCTGCCTTCACATTGTAGGATGATACTTGGATATTTAGGTTTCCTTGAAGGGGTCAATGAGACTACATAACACCCAAAAAATACACTACACAAATGTGTACATGTAGATAGATGAATCCTGTCCCCTTCTCTAGCTCCAAAACATGTCAGTCACCTTTACTTCTTTTTTGGAGGATGGAAACTGGATTAACAGATGCTAACAATGTGAGTGCAGCCACCACAGTTAACATTGTGCTCAAGGAGAATTACACGTGTGTGAACTCAAGGATTCAAATTACCTACTGAGGAATGCTCTGAACACTCCGCATGACAGTCATACCTCATGCAATGATGCAGATATGAGGCTAACAAAATGTATGAAGACGTGCCTTTCAATCCTCTCCGCATTGCAAGTTCTGCTGTCGTTGGAAAATATTTGAAGCCTCGGAGGATCAACCCTGTGGCCGTATTGGGTACCTGTTTTCAAGAACTATATTCAATCTACATGTAGAAGCGTAACAAGTAAACAACCCATCTCTCTGTCTCAACAAAATTCTGCTTTATAAACACCTCTTCCCTTACATTTCAGTGAGATATATTTGGATGACCACTGGCTCAATATACACTAACCGAAGTGTGGGATGGGTAATATCTGCTGTTTTTATTGTTTTGCATATTTATTTGAATGATGCCATGAATGCTGGGAGAGGCATGTGGTATTAAAGCTTTTTACTTGGCATTTATGCCAACGTTTTGTGAGGTATACATGCTTCTTGGCAAAGTTTCTACTTAAGAGGACAGAAGGATTTACCTCCAAATGATAGTCTTCAACAAGGTGTAGTTGCTTTATTAAATGTTACTGGTTTAGGTAATTATGAAGCATTTTGTAAGTGAGATATATTGTGAGTTACGTTGCATTTTAGTGTAGAACACCTAAGTACATGTAGTTTCATCTAGAACTTTATGGGACTGCTGTGTCACTTATACAGACTGTATAGTTTTAGATTTTAGTTGTAAAAGTTGAGTCTTTGACAAGTGGAATGAGCTGTGAGTTCTTTTCATAGTATTACACAGCAAACATGCAGTATTTCCCATGTATCTGTGAACAGTGTCAGATGGTAAACTGCTAACTTCTATGTAGAAAACATACAGTAGTTAATTTGTTTTTAAGTTGTCAGATTGTTTTGTATAATTTGTTCATGATCAATGCAAGTATGCATGTCATACCACAGTTTCATTTTATATTTTGTTTCCTATTTCCATACTTATGAGATAAATGTGCATTCACGAGTCTATGAGAGTGAATTTTAAGTTTATTTGGGTGTGATCATTTTGTTACAAACTGACATTTCTGATATGTTTTCAATGTAAGGCCAGTAAAAAAATATAGGTAATGAATTGAAGCTACTATCTGTGTTGTTATTATGAAGGGTTCCAGTAAGGTCAGTGGAAAAAATGGTGGTTGTGGTTTCCTTATACAAATAGAAAATCATGATATGATCACAGATTAATACTTGTTTGTTGACTTCTGCTGCTTTTTGTGTATATCTGAACTGTTAAACAACTGTAGACATTAAAACTCCAAGTCAAGTAAGGTGCATGTAGTTTCTCTACGAGTTGTAATTTCAAACTTTGTCATAAATTTTGAAAGAGGTTGTGATAGAGAGACATCTCATTGACAAATGTCTGTGATAACCCCCACACCACCATATAAAACTTGTTATCCAAAATTTTTCCACACCCCTATGTTATGTACAATCATACTTCTACCAGTAACTTGAAATTTCAGTAAAGTCAGCAAAAGTCTTGACACTACAGCAATTTAAACACAATTTGAAAATGGAATTCTCACACAAATGTTGACTAGTGCCCAAAGTTTTCTGCTTTCTAAATGTGAAATTCCGCTTTCTTCTACTTTACAAACCTCATATTCTGCTTTCTTCTGCTTTCTAAATTTCACCATTTTGAAATTCATTGAAAACTCAAAAAAGATTTTTTTCTTATTTCAAATGCATGGAAACAGTGAAAAATGATTGCCTATTGTTTCGCGCGCTGAGCCTGAGCAATTCCTAGACTGGATTTTGTATGGGTAATAATGATAAATCACGACGCATTTGAAACCAATAAGAGTATACTTATATTAAAATTACTAAAAATTTCTTGCCAAATTCACTATTTATGATTTTTGTTCATTATTTTTACATTTTTTTAAAACTGCGTTTTCCGCTTTCTACCCCCGTTTCCGCGATTTTAGTGGAAAATCCGCAAAGCGGAAAACTTTGGGCACTAATGTTGACCCTTAACATGTACTGTAGGCACATGTACATGTATGTGACCCTTTTAAGTATCAACATTATTTTCTTCTTTTGTATTATTTTCCATGATTTACATTTCCTCCTGCATACATTTTCTTGTACCATGTTTTCAGATAATTTATGCTGACTGTGAGATACAAAATGTTTACAAAATTGTGTACTACTAGTACTAAGAGTATTCCCGTACAACTAAATTTTTTTTTGTAAATAACATTTTCACTTTGTAACTATAAATTGGAGGCAATTTCAGTTTATTATATCAGCCATGGTTGTCATCTTGTGTTGAATATCTTCAAATAATATTTTTTTAAAATGTTTAGATGGAGGCGATATACCATGATATACAATGTGCAATTGTAAATGACAATATATGACACTAATTATTATAATTAGAGTTTGTTGTAAAGTTGTATCTTAACCCATTACCTCCAGGATTGTGTAATTTCCATAGAGTTAATACACAATACATCTGGTTCCTGTAGCCAATGGGTTTAGGAATTCCGAATTCGTTTAGTGGTTCAAACAATGGAAAATTAGTTCATATGGATGTTTACCATGTTAACAGAATACATTACATTGTACTGTTTTGTGCTTGCATTGGTGAGGGAATACTGTTTGGTTTGTATGAACAAGCTCAGGGTCATGTGATATATTTCATTTGTTGATATAGAAACCTGAAGTATTCATACAAAAAGAAATAAAACCTTGGATGCAGTCAAAATTAAAACTGCCTTCACAGCTGTATTGTTCAGAAAGCCAGTTAAAAGTGCAACATGTTATCCAGTCATTCACTGAATATAAATTGTGCATTTGGATTTATGACTTAATTGAATGTGATGTACTCGATTCATGAATATCCTGTTCACTACATGTATATAAAGTTATTGCAATTTACAATGACTGCAATTTGTTGACATACAGTAGCTGTTTATACTGTTAACACAAGTCAAGTGGTTGTTACTACATGTAAATAATATTTATGTTTTTGTCATAAAAGTAACTTAAAAGCAGTGTATAGTTTTGTTTAATGGTGAAGAAAATTAATTTTGTTTATATCATGTTTTTCAGATTGGCCTATATAATCATCTATTTTATGACCTGAAAATTACATGTCCTAAAATGTTTTAACTTTTAAGAAATAACAAAAAATAAAAATGAAGGGGAACCCTTAACATTTTTTTTAGGTAGGTAACGTAATGTACAAAGTGATATGTGCTTGCTAATCTTTACAAAGATTATGTCATTCTGAAGAGTTTTCTGATGTTTGGCATGACGTTATTCTTTGTGAACGATTGTTGATAAAACATTTGACAGAACAAACAGATCTATACTCTGGCTTTAATGAAGAATGATATTTTTGCACATAAAAACATGCATGTTATTTAAATTCAGTGCAGGTTAGAGTCACTAAAATGATGACTTACTTTTTAAAGTGAGCTTTCAGTGTTTAATTAGTAGAGGCTAAAATATTCATTATTAAATTGATCTGTGACTTATGAAGATATTGAGCCATAAATTCAATGTATGAATAGTCTTATACACTGTACACGTACACTTGTAAAGAGACAAAGATGTGTAAAATGTAATTGTAAATAAAGTTTGTATTGTAAATCATTGCATTACTGCTTCTGTGGTTACTTGTGTCTTATAACTAGAAATTAGCACCAATTAGAAAGCTTGATCTCATTTCCATGGAGGGCATAGTTTCACTGAGGCATCTGCCCACTTCAGACATGGGTCATCACCATGTAAGTTATGACATTCCTTCAATCAGCCATTCCATGTAAATGTTACGCGAGTCACGCATGTCACACAAGTCACAAACCAGGGTATAGATCAAAACTGAGAAAACATTGATGAAGCTGATTGCTTTACCTGATCATGTAAATCAATCATCTATACCCTGGCTTGTTACTCGTAACATACAGCATGCGTGACGCAAGTATGGAATGGCTGCAATATTGAAACTACAGTTTACCAATTACATTTAAAACCAAAGAGCAAATGATTCATGGCATTAGCACATACATGTACATTGTGGAGTTTCCTTTCCTTGCCACTATTGTCAAAAAATAAGTACAAGCATTGTTTTGGAGAAAGTGCTGGTATACCTGTATGTGTTACATGTATAACGCAAGGATTACAGTGCACTCCCGTTAGAATGAACACGGTTATGACAAAATTCCTTATACAACGAAGTAAAATTCAGGTCCCAAAATTATTATCTGTATACCTTTGCACAATTTAAATGTTCGGATATAATGAAATTTCGATACAACGAAAGAAAACTGCCGGTCCCGACGACTTCATTATAACGGGAGGTGCCTGCAATGATGTTTGCCCATTTTAGTTCAGAAATTTTGACCCACATTCCCAAGAATCTGGGCCACTGAGAGAGGGTGGAACCTAAAATTTTGTGTGTGATTTTAACATGCAATCAGGGACTCTTTCTTGTGCAAAGTAATTTACCAATAAAAAAAAATGATGCCCTCACAAGATTGCTTATCAAATTTCAGTCATTTGCACTAGGTAGGAAATTGCAGACTGTCCGTGTTTATTGGAACGTCCCTGTCTGAATGTGGAGTGTCGTACGTTTGGGTGGAATTACACACGCATGCATGTACACACACCTTCACACACACACACACACACTCACCAAAACACACACACACCCACACCAAAACACACACACCCACACTCACACACACCCACCAAACACACACACACACCAAACACACACACACACACACACATACATGTACACTTACAGTATGCAGTATTTACTATCACAGCCAAAGATACAATCACCAATAGCCAACATACACTGGAATTGGCTGGGAGACTCCTGTCTGAGAAATGAAGATAATACAGTAAAGAGATACTGTTTTTTCTATGCAATTGTTTTGGACTACTCATTTCTTGTTATATGTGTAAATGTATTACAGTGGAACCTCGTTATAACGAGGACCTAAAAACCATGACAATTACTTTGTTATATCAGGTTTCTCACTATATCAGGGTCCAAAAACAAAGAAATATAAAGAGTTGGGACCTGCAAAATGACCTTGTTATAAAAGGATTTTGTTATATCCGACCTCTTTATATCGAGGTTCCACTGTATATACCTCTTGTCACCCCCTTTTTTCTCAATCGTTGATTACTTGTAAATATTTTGACTATCTGTGATTCAATAAAACATACAATTACAGAAAAAATACATTTATGTGGCTCAAAAATTCCTATTTACTATTGATTTGGGGCAAAATGGCAGGCTGCTAACTTACACTGAACAATGAAACCATAGTGTAGTCTTCAAAACTGTTAAAAGTATCATTGGCTGTTACAGTGCACTCTCGTTATAAAGAACACTCATATAACAAACTTTCATTATAAAGAAGTAAAATCTCTGGTCCCATTTCTTGGATTTCCTTTGTATTCTATTGTTTTTGCAACCCTGATATGAAGAAATTTCATTATAAAGAACAAATTTCATGGGTCCCGAGGACTTCTTTATAACGAGAGTGCACTGTATTGCTCATTTGGTGATATTACCTAAATAGTCACACAGAACAGGGCCATATTAAATTCATTAAGCTGGCCACAATGGGACCAAAAACAACAAACACTGGAATATTGTAACTGGTTGATAGAAGTTACAAATAACTGGTGGGATAAAAAGATTAGACTGCATGTAAATGAATTTCATCCAACAAAACAAGGATCTCCAATATTAAAGCCCAAGTTAAGTTTTAGTAAATGGTAAACTAGAGCAGTTTGACTGCGTGCAGTCGATGGGTATGCCTCCGCAGTCCACACTCCCATCCAATTGATGGAATTTGAAAAGCTTCAAGTTACCATGGCAGCAAGACCAATGAGATGAATAAGCCCATGTGACCTTTGACCAAGTTACAGTAAAATCCAATAAGCAATTCTTAAATTATCGCGACAATGAGATCAATTCGGACACGAGGCCTTGTGACCTTTGACCTCTGACCTTTCAACTCCAAAATTGAATCAGTAAATTGGTGCCTTATATTAGATACTTCTTTTAAGTTACATCAAAATTGGACTGGTCATACTCAAGTTACCACAGTAATGAGCCCAAATCAGACATATTTAAGGCCCGGTGACCTTTGACCTTTCAACTCCAAAATCTAATCAGTTCATTGGTGCCTTATAATACATACTTCACCCAAGTAACATGAAAATCCGACTGGCCATTCTCAAGTTATTGCGTTAATGAGCCCAAATCAGACATATTTTAGGACTGGTGACCTTTGACCTTTCAGCTCCAAAATCTAATCAGTTTATTGGTGCCTTATAATACAAAACTGTACTTCATCCAAGTTACAAGAAAATCCGACAAGTTGTTCTCGAGTTATCGCGGTAACGAGCCCAAATCATGTAATGTGCACCTGCACTCACTCACAAGCACGCACTTTCTTTCTTTCTGTTTATATGAATATTCATTATAAAACATACACAAATTTCTATACGTGACCCCCTTTTTACAATACAGATTAGTATATTACGGTTTCATGTAGCAACCCCCCCCCCCCCCCCCCCCGGCCTGCTATCGACTCAAGCATTCTTGCTTATCATAGCTGGCCCCTGCATTTATCGTAACTACTTCCTTTTATGTTTCCCTAGCATAAATTATGTCTATATTTTGTTTTCATCATAATTATATTGTCACATTGTATGTATATTGATAATGTTCTATGATATTCATGTATATGAATTTATATTTTGATTTGTCAATAAATGCAAAAACTTCTGCTAAAAAAATCAGACATATTTCAGGCCTGGTGACCTTTGACCTTTGACCTTTCAGCTCCAAAATCTACTCGGTTCATTGGTGCCTCATAGTACATACTTGGTCCTAGTTACATCAAAATCTGATCGGGGGTTCTTAAGTTATCGTGGTAACGAGAACCGATAACGGATGGACGGATGCACAACCCGAAAACATGCCTCCAGCAACTTCGTCGCGGAGGCATAAAAATGAAATTCTTTGCAATTATGTTTTTTAGATACACATTTATGATCTATTAATACCCTGAAAATTTCTCAATCTGAAACTTTCCCAGTTTTTTAGAATTTGTCACTACATGTATAAACAATTTTCAGTAGGTATGATGTTGTTTTCTGATGTCTGGGGTGACAATAGAATACTTGTGACAGATTGACCAAAAATTTGTCTGAACGACGAAAACTGTACTTGGGCTTTAATATTGGCATTTGCTTATTTCCAGCTCACCTGTAATTTCCCCTTTTCTTGCCTTGTATTTTGCAACTTATATGTTCACATATGACAGGTCACAAAATATATAGTTTTGACTGCATATTAAGCTTGGACCTTTGTAAATTCTTTAGTAAGCTGAATAAAACACAGAAACAAGTGGAGTGTACAGTGATGTTTCACTTATTTATTGGTTACAAAACTGACAGTAATTCATGTGGACTATATCTACATTATACTCACAGTTTACATGGACAGTTTAAGATTCTTCTCATGCTGAACAATGTGTGTTGGGCAATCAAAATTTACAAAACCAATTACAAATAATTGTATGAATGTGACATAAAGTGATCCTGTAGGAAGCTAAATTGCAAATTGCAATAGTGTCAATATTTCCTCCATCTTTCTGAAACCTCTTTCTGTAAAAGGGTATATATTAGGAGAGGATATGTCACAATCACAATTTTCATATGCAGTTGGTTATTTTTTGTCCTTATTAAAATAGGCAAAACTAGAGTCCCTTACAATGGAAAGACTAGTGACATAGATGTCCTGTCTTCATGGAAACAAAATGGTGTTCGATTTCTTTCTATTCAGAACACACAGGTGCTTATTATCATAGAATAGAAATGTTACGTTATAGTGGAAACAACATGATGTTCAAATCATGGGTTGTAACTCCATTATAAAGGAAATCTAGGCATAACTATCAAATGAGTGTTCCAGTAATATCAATTTTTTATACTTGGGCATTTCCACGGTAAAAGGGTACTTTTCAGGGATGTCACTTTTTGTCAGTTTATTTTGTGTTTCCAAAGTGTGTTACCCCTCAATACAATAGGATCTCTTCGTGGGGAACATAATTATGTAACATTGGACAGATCATTTTTCTCTGTCCAATGTTACATACATTCCCCACGAAGTCTAGAAATGGCATAAAACACAGTGTTCAACAGAATCTTAGGGTTGTTATTATCTCTTCTAATCAATATCAGTTTATTCAAGTTAAAAAAAAAAAAGATTTTCATCGAATATTTAGAATTTGACCATCATACATTTGTACATAAAATTCTGTCCAGCGTTACATCCGTTCACCCAATTTTTTTCTTCCCCCCCCCCCCCAAATTTTGTAGATTGCCTGTTTGAAGCAAGTTTGGGGCAAAGTTATCTCTCCTTAAAGAGTTCTAAAAGATCCTATTGTATTGAGGGTTAATGCACATTGGAAACAAGATAAACTGGCAGAAAGTGACATCCCTGAAAAGTACCCTTTTATTGTGGAAATGCCCAAGTGTAAAAAATTGATATTACTGGAACAGAAATCAGAAAGTGACATTCCTGAAAGGTACGCTTTTACTGTGGAAATGCCCACTTCATATTTTTCCAATAGTCTGTAAAACATCAAATATATACTAGACATGTCTACATTTACATGTAGAATGTCATATTACATATTTGCACTTATAATTTCATATTTTCTTATTCCAGTTGGGAAAAAATCCAACTGTTGTGTTAGAAATATCTCAAAATAAGCATTTTATAACTTCTTAATTATCATTGTTTCACTGATAAGATTTACAACACCCATTGTCAATTAATGTGGTTTCCTTGGACATTAAGCATTACAAGAAATTGAGAGTGGATTATAATCCACACTGCAAATGAAAATGACACAATCTTTTCATAAAATCTGTTCAAATTAATATCCTCCCTATTTCTTGCAAAACAACAGATCTCGTGTACGGTTTAGGTAACATCATTTTAATATACTGGTGTATCAATCAATGGTTAATTTTCTGTGAATAGGATAGCAACTTACTGGACTAGTTTCCTTTAAAAAGATCTCGCAATGACCCATCTGTCAAATTCAATTCCTTTCTAGAAATATCCACAAGTTCCCTGCCTGAGAAAAAAAATGTATCACTATTCCTCACATCCTACTGCGTATTGTAGTTTAAACACAGTCACAATAGACCTTGGGCCATGCAGTTGTTTGAAATTTTTGAAGAAATTGTGACATCATGTGTTTAATACATCAATGAATGTGCTCAAAAACCACAAGCTTAGTAATGTTGTTTCCTACTAATGTTTTAGAGGAAACTTGACTTTTAATATACAAATAAGACTGTTAAATTTGTAAACAAGACATAATTTTCCGACTACAAATCTTGCCTTACTCAATAGACCATTCTACCAATGTATTCATATTTATTGATGTTTCTTCCTTGGGGGACTAGTAACAAGCTATTCCATAAGCCTGTTTCAAATGAATACTAAGCTCTCAGAAAAGGTATGCATAAAATTTGAATTTGTTAGTAAACTTGTCTATTCAGAATGCCAGTTAGCAAGACCATCTCATTCAACATTAATGTTGTCAAACTTTTCGAGATCTCTGAGGTCTTGTGTGATACCCAAATATCAATATCAATACAAATACCCAATTCTGTTCTACAATTACAACAGATTATAATCATGACATCTCATACCAAAACCCAATTCAAGTAGTTTATTCAGAACTGCATGATTAGTGACAGTGTTAACAACCTGTAGTTTTGACTTCATCTCCAGTTAGAAGAGAAGTAAGTAAAACTCAGTAGCAAATGTACGTAAATATTTGGCAGGGTTCCCAGCATTGAATGGAAACAAAATTTCGTGATTTTTCCGTGACGGAAGTTAAAAAGTCCAGAATAATCATTTTCTTACAAGGCGAGAAAGTCAGACCACTGAACAAACAAAATTCCCTGATTTGAGGAACTGTTCTCAAATTCCCTGAACGGAAAAGGGGAACAGGCTTCCCAGAATTTTAAGAAAACAAAATTCCCTGATTTTTCCTTGATGAAGTCTCAAAATTCCATGATAATTATTTCAACTCATTTCCAGTCTCACATGTTTTCTATGTTGTTGCAGTGAATTATTTGCAGTATAAAACACTGTAATGTAAAACTAAAAACTTGGGCCAATCAAACTTCCCTGACTTTTCCCTGATTTGAGGCATTTTTATCGAATTCCCTGACTTTTCCCTGACTGGAAAAAAGTAAAATAATTTTCCCCCATTTCCCTGATTTCCCTGATGGGCTGGGAACCCTGGGGAAAGTCATTTTCCAGGTTTTCCCTGATTTCCACAATGTAAATTGGGCACTTACATCGTGTGTTTGGTTCCATTCTATCTCGTAAATTCCTGGAAAGTGCCCCAATAGAAATAAACTCTTAAACTAAATGGAAAGCATTTAGAATAGATTATTCTTGCAGTGGGAAAAGAAGAACCACACATTTTACATTATTGGAAATGTACACATTTTCTGTACAATGCATATTAAATACAAACGAGAAACCAGGCCACAGTGACTACAGATCATCGTCGTCTGAACTTGACGATTCTTCTAGTGCCTCCTGTAATGACAGAGAAAAAAAACCAAACCAGTAATTGATGGATTGAAATGAACATGCATAGTGTGCATTTTAGCACAACAGTCAAGACAATAAAATCACTTCTTTTATCTAGATGGAAAACTGGGAATAGACAATAAAATCACTTCTTTTATCTAGATGGAAAACTGGGAATAGATGATAAAATCACTTCTTTTATCTAGATGGAAAACTGGGAATAGACTGCAAGTTGAAAATCCAGTCAACCCCGTAATTGGGAAAAAAAACTGGATTCAAAATCTGGATTACTAATACTACTACTTATAGAAATGCAACATATCCACGAATCATTACTCTATGTAATGTATGTATTAGAAAAATGACAAAACAGACATTTGAAAATAATTACATCCTGGGTGTAAGGCCATTGAAAACAGCTCTTGCCAGAATAAGACAGAAATGTTTGCATCAGTTGATGACATACAGATTCAAAAGACTGGCTAACATTTACCACAGTTAAAAAAAATCTGAGCTACTTGATTCCCCATGCTACCAGTGTCTTCGATAAGGTCTAAGAATGAAGCCCTGAAAAAATTGTATTTCAAAATGATTACTGCTTTAAAAACGTGAAAATCGTAAGTTGCCCGGATTCACCTCCCCATTTCTTCCCATAGACTTACTGTGTGTACATCTAGGCTATTTTCTACTCGCCCCGAGTATTAATTGTTTATTCATGCATAACTTGCCATTGGCAGTGTAACTTTCCAAACTTTTGTATTCTAGGGTGTTTATTTGTCCTTTTGAACATTACTATGTAGCTCAGATATCAAAGTTTGACAATTTTTTTAATTGAAGCTCCACAATGTTAGCCTATCACTTTAAGGATCAATTCTGTCATTTTTTTATGTTTAATTCAGCCATCTCATTCTGTATCCAATAATACTTTATTGCAGTTAAACTCACCTGAAGACTATGAGAACATAACTGGTTAATTAATATTGATGCATGTGTAACTGAGTAGTCTTATGCTGATGTCTGAATGTTAGTCGGGTAAAAGCTAAGGTAAGTATTTTCAGTTTACAGATGACTACATTCAAAACATGTCATCCATTGTCACAATTTAGTGAAATTTGGCCCAAAATGATAGTAATACCACATCAAAAAGTTTGTGCATGTATCCACACAAATGCATATCTATGTCAGAAAGCCTACATTGAATACATATCTTGCTCTCCTTCAAAAGTAATCATTCTCTTCTTGCTAAATACCTAAAAAAAAAAAAAAAAATAAGAAAATAATTACCTTTCCAAATTTATTGGCCTCTTCTGCGATATTTTTAGGTACAAGTTCATGACGTCCATTTGTCACTTCTCCCACCCAACTCAGCTCAAGTTCAAAGGCCTTGTCTTTCACTTCGTCATGAACTATGTAGATGCTGAAAAACAAACACATATATAATACTGTTAATTTCACTGAATGTGAATAACTTCACTGAATTCTGAAACATGCAATGTTGTTCCTGTGTAACATAAATAGACAGTAGTGTGTTTTAATCTTAATTTCATATGCCAACAATAAAGTAAAAGCTTTCAAATTAAAGAATAGTAATACAAATAATATGTGCCTTTTATATAGTGCAATTCAAGTGTACATGTTGAATTTTATTACAAGCATTACACGAAAATATGCAATTAAATAATAGAATTCATAAACATTTATACAAAAGTAATTCATATACGAATCACCATGATTTCAAACATGAAATAATTCTGAAGTACTTGTACCACCCATCACAATACCCTGATCCACCTGGGTGAGGCCTGGTAGCCTCTTGCCGCTCCATTCACTGACATTTTAAGGGACACGCCTAGTCGGCACATAATTCACAGGAGCTCTAACATTTGAGGCTACCAGGCCTCACACAGGTGGTAGCCAATGAGAATGATGGGTGGATACAAATTTCACACACAAGATTTTAATTCTGGATTAATTACAATTAAGTTTACTAGTGATGTTACAATTACTAAAGTAACACTTCACCAAAATTAGTACATCACTGATTATGCTTTCTTTTGCTCCTGAAGAGCATATCAGAATGGTTAATATGAACACTGAGTAATAAATAAACAAAATGAATGAAATTTCAATCCGTTTAAACATTTTTTTTTTAAGAGATACATTTGAAAGTTCCAAGTTTTGCTTTACAAACACAAACAACATGCTCACAAACATAAAACTTACATTTTAGCTACTTCTTTGATGGCTTCTTGACACGTTAAGTCCTGTATACGTCTATCTCCAGTCAACAACTTCTCAATCTCTGTCTTGGCTCCCTGCTTGGCCTTGCCTATGGCACATCCATAGTAGCCCTGTAATATCAACACAAGTCATGGTGCTTTTAGGGTTCATATGCAGCATTCTATATAATGATGTATGTATTTTCCTTTTTGAAAAATAAGTATTTTCCTTTTTGAAAAATAAGTATTTTCCTTTTTGAAAAATAAGATATTAAAGATGAGCTTGGATGTTATGCTTTTTTCAGCTTTGAAACCGAAAAATTCTCCTACTCTTTATAAGCTTATGCCTGAAAATCACTCTCACAAACAAGTTAAGAGTTTACATCTACATGCAGCAATGAGAGAAAAAAGTGTAGAAGTCGGACCTACTACTACCACTCTGACTACTCTTATTGCTACTTCTACTTCTACCACCACTATCACTACTACTACTACTACTACTGCTATAAATACTACTACTACTACTACTACAGTCCTACTACATCAACTACTAATACTACTATTACTACTACTACTACTACTACTACTTCTACTACTTTTACCACTACTACTACTACTACTACTACCACTACTACTACTACTACTACTACTACTACTACTACTACTACTACTACTACTACCACTACTACTACTACCTGTTACTAGTACCCCTACTATTACTACCACTTCTCTTTCTAAGATGATGACTGTGACGACAAAGACGATAACTGCTTAAACTACTGCTACTACTAGTACAGTAGTATAACAATTTTAGCAAGAACTTTCGGGATGCCTATCAGGGAGACATTATAACTCACAAAGTAACACACACACAAAACAAAATAAAGCACAAGACACTTACCCATGATACCCCAGAGGGGTCAATCATATATAGGTGAGGACCATCGTTTTCATATGAACCTAATAATACACTGTTAAAGACAAAAGAATAGAAACAAATATTTTACAATTTCGCTGTCTGCAAGTTTATTAGAAGTGCCGTACATATACATGTATTTTAGATAATACAACAGCAAATGGTAAAATTTGTAAAACATTTTGCTACATGTAGTTCTCACTTCAACATTGTGTGCAGAAATATGGAATTCACCTGCAGTATGTTGGAGATTGAAGGCAGAAGAATTCTTAAATTAGGTTTCATCACTAACTTTAACTTACACCAACTCACACCAACAAAAATTAAATTCCATACTTCTTTTAAAAAAAAAGTATTTAACCATACAGTAGGATAGTGAATAATAGCTGTCTAAAATAATAAGGTGATAGTTATGTTGTCTCTCATGACTCTCACCCCATTATGTTAA
>JZLH01S0093930.1:0-12102 GCA_001188425.1 Eucidaris tribuloides | reverse complement strand
AAACTATGGACGGACGGAAGGACGGACGGATGGACAGACGGACGGAAGGACGGACGGACGACGGACGCCACGCCATGGCATAAGCTCATCGGGCCCTTCGGGCCAGATGAGCTAAAAACCTGGGTAAAATGTTTATATGTAGCTTGTGCAGAAATGATGTACTTCATTATTTGCTCCAGTGACAAATGCGCTGGGTGCGCATTGGATGTATTTTTTTCTGTTCAGGGTAGGAGTATGGTTAGGAATAGAGTTAGGATTAAATTTAGCTTTAGGTATTGTTGTTGAAGCAATATTGTTATATAATCTCGGAACTTACCTGCAACCAAATGGCCTTATCGAGCTGTACAAGGTGTATGCATGCACATACATGGAGACACGATCTGTCAGATACTGGGAAAATAAATAAAAAAGAACAATTTGGAAACAGCATAACACCGCATGCTACTTTTCAGAGCCAATGGGATATAATATAATAGCCCAGGTAATGTAGGTATGGTATGAATTCAACAAGATATGTCAGAATAAATTGAAATAAAACAATGATTTAATTATACAGCTGCTTTGAATCAAGAGAAACAATGTAATTACAATTTGAACCTTTCAATTAATGTGGATGGGCACTTTAAAGAATCTAAATTCTAACCCATTCTTTCTTAATTCTTGTTATTACCTTTACAATTTGGATGACAACAATTAAGAAATTGAAGGTTGGAATTATGTTGATGAAGATGACAATCATGATGACAATTTTGAGAAATTCAAAATGCATTAGACAGTAAATAATCACAATGTTCTCACAGCATCTTAGTCTTACATCAGTAGAGTACATTTTGAAAAACTATAAAGACAGATACATATACTTACATTCATTCTCATGTTCAACCAAGACTATTGTTTGATATCACACAAATTATGATGGGGAACAGAAATACACATACACAAAAGATATTTCATGATCAAAAGTAATGTCAGGCCAGTGGATGTGCACTACAGAAGAACTACCTGATGAAATTTACATCTCAAAATACATACCTTGACAGGGATAGGTGATCCAAAAGACGCCCTGTAGTCAGATGCCTCATCCCTTGCGATCTCAACAACCTGTAACCAAATGGATAAATCAGCTTGATTCAATTATCCTTGTTTCCCCTAATCTTGCATATGGTGTTGGTAAATAAGCAATATAAAAATAATTGATCATATAGAGTGTGAAGGCAAAATCAATATTAATGTTACCTACCAGTACTCAAATTTCATATGTACGGAACAAAATGCATGCATTAACCTTTTACATGCCACATTATTTTTCACAAAACTTGATACAGATATTTATTTTACTTTTCTATAATCACACACATACACCTTTATTTGACATTAAATATTTATACACACTATATTAACAGTTTGAGATTGTCTACTTCATTTGTTCACTTGACATAATCATTGTAGAAGATGTCTAATACCTTTATAATTTACTAATTTTAAGTTTCCCATTATCTCCATGGGAAAATAATGTGCTAACATTCAGTTTAACATAAAAACGAACAATAAACCTGATACCAAATTGCAAAAAATTATTACATTAGTCAATGGGGAACATCCAGTAAAGGGCAAGTATAATACACTTCTAATAATAAGTTTCTTGATATTGTTCCTAGGGGAATACAGTGACAAGTGATAAGCATACAAGCCAGACATGTTGTCCAGGGGCCCGATTCACAAAACGGGACCAACTTACACATTACTATAGCAACAAGGGACTCAACTGATCCTACGGCATATTTAGGTTTGGTTACGAATCTCGAAACACAAGTTTTTTTGATCATTAATCTAAGACTAAGCTCTAAAATGCTGGGTCTGCTGAGAAGCGCTCTAACTATTGTTCTCTGCCACGTTAACCGACAAGCATTCAGCGGTGTGCGCATTGTCAGCATGAATGTAATGTTTATTGACATGATCATTAATATTTGATAGAAGTGCATGCTAACCAATGTCTGAGACTACAATGAAACATACCACTGTATAATACCTCAGCGTTCAGATGACACATACTGCATGATTAATGATACTTATCGCTACATTTGCAAGGCCGAATCATAAATATTTCCACATGTACATCTTGAATTGAGTTAATTCGTAATTAATACCATTATATTTTGTAATAAAACAGAACTTTGCTTCCTGTAATATTAAGTTATTCAAAGAAAAAGAAACAGACACGATTCAACATTTCAAAGCATAGCACATTTCTTTGAAAAGAAAATAAAAGTATGAGGTTTACGACCTATGAATCCAATGGGTATATTTTTATTGATTGAGCAGGAAAACATTGAGTATTCATTATTTCGAAATATCACATTTGTTTTGCGGCTGATTAGTAAAAATAACGTGTATTTGATTAAATGTTAGTCTATGAGATATGTGCACACATGAAACATTCGAATAATAATAAAAACAGCCGAATGATCACATTACCCGTGAAACAGGGTCTAGAATTGAGATTACTTTGAACGATAGTTTCCGATACTATCGTTGATCAAGTTAGAGCTGGAGTTAGAGTTGGAGTCAGTTTCGTGAAACGTTCGGCCTAAGTTCAGCCCAACTCCAACCCGTTAGGATGGTCCTAGGTCGGTTTCGTGAATCTACCCCCAGGTTACAGCTGTTCTGTTGGACAACTACATTGCACAACCACAGTAACTGTCAATTGGCAACATTTATTTGAAAAATATGTATTAATTTATGACGAGAATGGCCCATTGTAGACAGTAAGAGTTAATTTGAATTCTATGACTTTCTTACCTGTCTTGCATCAGCTATAAGACCAGCAACAGACTAGAGAGAAAAGGAAAAATAATGAAAATATCATCAATTTATATTGCATCAATTCTAATCTAAAATTATATTACTTGCAACATTACATAAACAAACATATGAAATATCTTCCATTTATTTTGCAGCATGTTTTTTGTCTAATGCAATATTTTTCTCTATTTTGATGTGAATATTAACCTTTTTCATTTTATTTCTTGATTTGTTTTTTATCTGCTAGATTCATGAACTTTGTAAACTGTCTTTACACATGTATGGTTTTGCAAATAAACCTTTATTCTTGGATGAGGAATCTTAGGATTAACACTGCTTATTGAGGGACAGGGATTTTCCGTTTCCAAAAATCTGGAATTCCGTTTCAACTTGTCTGAAAAATGGAAATTCCGTTTAACCATAGACTTTGTATACATGAAAAAAATGACAATTCCGTTTACATAAAACTTGAATCAAATCTTTCTCGCTATTTCTGTGTTTTTGTGTCAACTTTTTATAATTTTTGTTCTGAGTTTTTTTGTTTTTTCCTTTCAAAAAGTAAAAATTTGGAGAAAAAAAGAGGTTTTCCGTGATTTTCCGTTTCAAGTTGTGATTTCCGGAAATTTCGTCCATTTTCCGTTATCGCGGAAAATCACTGTCCCTACTTACATGTATTGGTTATGTATTATTCATGTTCCACTTTAAGATTTACCATGCCAATATGTCGATCAACACTGAAGATCCTCTTGTTGGATCCCTGTTCATACAACTTTGAGGTTACAAGTTTCTCCACACCGAACACGACACCATCTTTACATCTGAGGCCAACGGCTGTTCCACTGTTTTCAACAGCTTTCAAGGCATACTCCACCTGGAACACCCTCCCATCTGGGGAGAACTGGGAAGCTGACAAGTCATACTGTGGAAAACAGAAAAGATGAAATTGTCATTTACTATACTGATTACTGAATCCTACTGGAAACATATATGTATAAACCAACCAAATTCATAGGATTTAGTGTCACCTGTATAGGTTTCAACTTATTACCTTGTACTAGTGTATCAGGTTATCCACTAAACAAAAACACCTCTCAACTGGTGAAGAAAACAGGTGTCTGATGGTTCTGGAAATGTATATGATGGGGATGGTCCATAAGGATGGAGGAATTTAACATTCACCTCATGCCTCTCTGGGGTATGTTCCATGACACACACAACCCACCAGTGACCATCATAATCTCAGCCATAACTGGTTATGTTACAGTGGATTATGATGGTTACTGGTGGGTTGTATGTGTCATGGAACATACCCCAGAGAGGCATGAGGTGGATGTTAAGTTCCTCCATCCATATACATGTAGACCATCCCCATCATATTTCCAGAACTATGTATTCATAATTAAGATTTCATCGGAAAGAGGAGATAAGTGGCTTTAAGGTGTTACTACTCACTTTGGTGTAAAGCTAACACAATCTTCAAAAATGAAAATGAAATCTGGTTGCGGGTTTTTTTTTTTGATACGCACTGTATAATGCATTACAAATTATGCTGATTTTCGAACCTACTGTATATGCCATACATACATATACATTATTGCTCATATCTCAGAAACTATTGGAGTGTCCATCACAAAACTTATGTGGAAGCTTCTGAAACTGAAACCAACCAATCAGAAAAGTGAGATTGCGAGACTGAAATCAATAAAACGAAACTAAACTTTATTAAGAGTTTGATGAAACACCCCTAGATATTTCTGAATTAATTTTATTTATAGAATGAATACAATAGTTATCTGAATGAAATGTTATTGTTGTCATATTGTAGCAAACGAGATGAATGGCATGGCTAACACACAAATGGAGAATGCAATACTACCCTCCTGCCTGCTAAACACACCAGGACCTTCCCACCAGAGTGGTTGCAGTAGTCAATCCCTTAATGGTGAGTATTTCCTATAGCTTTTGAAAACACTTTATCTCATAGGTACAACCCACAAGAAATTGCTGAATTGATTTTTTAGAATGTATAAAATTGTAATCTGGATGAAATATTATTTCTGTAATATTGTAGCAAACAAGATGGATCACATGGCCTACACAAAACTGGAGAATGCAACACCACCATCCTGCCTGCCAGTTGTACCAAGACCTCCCCAATGATCATCCAGGATAGAATAAACTATTTGTTAACATGTAGTAATATCCTTGTTGTTCCACCCAGTAGACGTTTTCATTTTTCTATTGTGTAAGTTTTATCTCTTCTAAATTAACCAGACATCCCTCCTGACAAAGAAGTTCATCAATCTTGCTCAGGCCAGTACTGCCAGGAAGAGACCTTTGCAGCATGCCACTGTTGCTTGGCTCTACTCTGCTTCACCCATTGGGACCAAAGTGAACCTTGTAAGGACCACAGTCATATGGATGTTGATATTGATGTAACTGTTCTGTACCCAGAGGATACACATGTAGATGGATACAATCAAGAGCTGCAAGAGCTCCACGAATCTAATACCATAATGATGATAATCACTCCTCATGAAATTATGGCACCAAATAAGACAGTTAAAGCTAAAAGAAATAGTGGTGACGAGTACATTTCCGAGAAATCTGGAAAGCTTGTAGAGGGTAGGAGGCACAAGTTTTACATGTAGCAGACCAATTTGAGGCACAAATTTTACATGTAGCAGACCAATTTGCCAGGTGAGAGGACTCCTTTGCTCAAAGGTAGGTCGTGAACGCATGATGAAAGTCAGGAATGAATGCTAAAATCTAAGTAGTTTGACTCTGAAAAGAGAATGGTTGGCCCGTCATCTGACCAGTAAAGAAAACCCAAATGCACAAAGTAGTAGGAAGAAGCGCGCTGTATCATACTTTCTGCCCTCACCTACAGGTGTTGGACAGCAAATTAAAGTTTGCAAAAAGTTGTTTATGCAAACTCTAGCAATCTCAGAAAGGCAGGTGACAACAGTGTTACAGAAAATGGCTAATCTGTGCGGGATTGTAGAAGAAAAGAGGGGAGGAGTAAGATGTGTAGACCCCCAGCAGAGGAATAAAGTAGAAGAACACCTCAAACGCTTCCCGAGGGTCCCATCGCACTATTGCCGTGCATCTTCTTCAGCCATATATGTGGCTCCTAAGCTGACAAAGAAAAAGATGCATGAAATGTTTGTTAGTGGGTTTGGAAGTTGTGTTTCCCTTTCTACGTACAAAAGGGTAATGAATGAACTAAATTACAAAATTCATAGGCCTAAAAAAGACATGCGCGGTCTTTGCGAGAATTTCTTGACCAAGTTGCAGGGTGCGGCAAAAGATAATTTGCTTCATACGTATTCAGCCCATCGGGCTGAAATAGACAAAGTGCGTGCAGTGAAAGCAGAAAGCAAAGAACTTGCCCGGCAACCTATGGCAAACCGCTCTGAAATATTCTACAAAAGACGTCTAGCCTGCTATAATTTGATGGTGTATAATCTCGGGACAAATTTATGCTGCTAAACTTCTTTTTTATGGACAATAAGAATTACATTATCATACACGATATCAAAAGCTATATGTGACAAATTATTGATAGCTTCTAAAAAAAATGACATGATTGGGGGTAGTCCTCAACTTGGGCTGAAACTACTCTATAATCAAGTAAACTATGCAAGGATTCTCCTGTGAAAATCTTGTAGTCAAACGTTGACCCATTCTAAAATTACTATTGTCAATATCCCTCGTGGCAGGAAAACCTGCTGTGTGGCTCTCTATGGGTCCTATTTTTATCGTGCCCCGGTAAAATTAAAATACTAGTATGTTCATGCTTGATTCTCCTTAAGTAAACAAATTACAGACAAATCCTTCCAGCTGTGAGATCCACTCCAGCTGGTGTATAGTCGGTATATATTTCAACTCATTTGGTTCTTGAGGCATTTTCAAGTTTTCCCAATCATGTCACTAACCT
The DNA here is from genome assembly GCA_001188425.1 of Eucidaris tribuloides. NCBI lineage: Eukaryota > Metazoa > Echinodermata > Echinoidea > Cidaroida > Cidaridae > Eucidaris > Eucidaris tribuloides. The sequence goes on along the minus strand of JZLH01S0093930.1, from coordinate 5,360 downwards.
TTAACATTGAAAGGGCACCTGTATTTCATTTTGTAGGTTTTGACTTGCAGAACAAAATGCAACAGGTCAGACTTATGTTTTTTTATTTGGAAAAAGCACCCCCTTGTGTAAATTTTTACATAACAATTGTAGCAGTGTACAAATGTTGTGTTGAAAGTTTGAGATCCTTACGTCATGAATTTGTTGTTTTATGAGAAAAACTAATAACGTCATGTTACCAGAATATTGTTCTTTCCACAAGTTTAAATTTTGCTCAATTGTGAAGCATGTTTATGCTTAGCCGTTTGCAAATTCGGCCAGGAATTTTCATAGCAGAAATTTCCACGGGAATTTTTGGAAATTTTCCGGAAATAAAGGGAATTTTGGGCAACTTTCGGAAACTTTGAATATATTCGTACATGTAGCATTTGAATGTAAAAGTTAATATGATCATTCATCTATTATCAAAAATGTCATGATATCATACGTTTACTATAAGTTAAACACAAAGAAGTGAAGAGATGATACAAATGTAAAGTCAAACACTGTTATGTTTGCTTATTTAGTTAAAATCGTGAAAACATAGACCTTACTCGACTTGTAAATTGGCTTTGTTTGCAATATATGTACTATCAGCTCAACCAGCCAAATTTCTGACATACATGTACAGTATGTCAACCTGATGCGATAGTAGAATCCAACTCTTACTCAAGTGTTGTGAATTAAGTGGCAATAAAATGGACAAGTCCATTCTTTGAAATAGACATGTCAGCGATATGTTTCACTTCACGTACATCCATTGCACAAATTTTGTATTATACTGTGGGATCAGATAACATCATTCAGACTGCAGTGTACATCTCATCCGCATATGTGTTCTCTCGTTTGGGCTAATTTATCCTCATGAAAGGCCCAGGCAACCTAAAAGAAAGGTAAAACTATTTTATTCACATGAAGAAGTGCTACTGCTACTCAACAAAGTACTGATGAAATATTTCAAAAATAACATAATTTTCCATTTATTTAGATAAAAATGAAAATTCCCCAAATTCCCAACCCACTGAAAATTCCCGAAACTCTCCATGGAAAGTTTCCAAAATTCCCGGAAAGTTTCCAAAATTTTGCAACCCTAGTTTATGTGTACATTTGCATGACCAGTGGATCACACTGATTGGTTAAATGGCTAAACCCAGCATGACCTTCGCCTCGGCTAATTCCGGCTGATTGGACAATTTTGGAACGGCCTGCGCACGTTAACTTCACGGTAAATTTTGAAGTTGAGATGTCCAAATTTCACCAAAACTACATATTCTACCCAAAGGTTCCATGGTGTTTATTTACACTAATCTTCACATTGCTTTGTGAACCATGCATTTGAGCTGATTTCATTCATTTTTGCCGTTTTCCGACGTGCAAATCCTGTACTCTGTCTTTGACATTGTTAAAATTTTTAGAAACATAATGCCAATGGATCTAGATAAGAGCAGAGTAACTTACACTTTATAGAGCATAACTGTGAATTGGGTCCCCCGCCACATGTAAATTTTAAGTATCAGGGCAATGGAATCGACACTTTCAAATACAAATTCTGTTCACTCAAGTCAAACAAAACGACAAGACATGAAAATAAATGTATGGGACCACACACCATGTCAGTCACACTTTGTTAAACATCACGCAAATGTTGCACATTCGTTCATTAATTGCAGAACAATCTCATAAAAAATTGTCATATCCGTAAACATAGAATACACTTACTCCAGCTCCGATGGAACTCATGGTGCCAAATTAGATAAAACGTGATATTCTACAGATATTTTGCACGGTAGTATACAGCTCCTTTTTGACTGCAATTGTTGCCAGTCACGTTTTGTACGCCCTCATCGACGGGAAAATGTAAACTTACTCGATCCACCAGTGTCATCCACTGACCTCCAATGATGATGATATTGTGATCTATCTTTGTTGACGATCTTTTATATATATGTTTATTGTTTACAATACATTTTTAACAAAAGAAATAATCGTTTTAACCCTCTCATGTAATACAAATACAATAAAACTAACACATATATTTTGTATATGATATTTTATGTATGGAAAGTGTTAAAATTATTTAATCCATGATTCCATATTAATGAAAGTCCAAATCTAGTTTTTGCAAATGGTAAAACAAAAATGAAATTTTTTGCAGTTGTATTTTTTAGACAGACCTATATGATTTGTCGATAAACTGAAAATTGCTCGCTCTGGAACTCTCCCGTTTTGTCAAAAATTCCTGAAAGTTTAAAATAACGGCGGGGGGGGGGGGGTATTTGGGACAGGTTATATACGCCTACTGCTACATCACAATTTGTCACTATAAACAATAATTTCCACTGGGTATGGTGCTGTGTTTTTTATTCTTGGGTGACAATAGAACACTTTGAGAACCATTGACAAAAATGCTGTCTGATCGACCAAAACCGTACTTGAGCTAGAAGATTTCGTGAAGGTCAATTAAATTAATGGTTAAAATGACTGTGATCTATTTATTTATGAGCATATACCACTTTTACCTACTTATAAGTATGTTATTGTCAAAATGTAAAAAAAATTGTAAAAAAAACAAATCGATTTTATGATATTTTGATTAAATTAATGCTTATTACTGTATGTTTCAATTATCGAAAATACATTTTTTGTTATGGGTTATACTAGAATGGGTAATAGAGCACTTGAGTTTAGATCACCCTGTAACTGGTTTCCGATCAAAAGGTTTAAAAATCATTTTTCAACTACAGAATGAACAACAACTTGTACTACGTGTAGTACACTCTAAAAACTCAAATGTTAAATTGACATTTAAAAGGGCTGAGGAGTGATCACACTTTTGAAATGTTGCATTTAACCTTTTAACCAGCTGTATAAATGTTGAATCCAACTGGATAAAGGGTTAAATGCAACACATCAAAAATGTGGTCACTCGATCCTCGGCCCTTTTAGATGTTGACATAACATTCCAGTATTTAGAGTGTAGTAGTAGTAGTAGTAGTAGTAGTAGTAGTAGTAGTAGTAGTAGTAGTAGTAGTAGTAGTAGTAGTAGTAGTGTAGTAGTAGTAGTAGTAGTAGTAGTAGTAGTAGTAGTAGTAGTAGTAGTAGTAGTAGTAGTAACAATAATAACAACAACAATAATAACAATAATAATGATTATAATAATAATGATAATAATAATAATAATAACAACAACAGTTTATATAGCGCATTAAGCTGCAACAAAATCAAAAGAACCTTGTAACCTTGTCACTTGAAAATATCATGAAGGCCCACTGTCAAGGGTCAACTCAACCACAAAGAGGATGTCAACTAGTCCTGTAATACAGGCACGTATTCACGAACATGGACGGTTGCAGTGCCATAGTGTAAAGATTATGGGAGGTAAACAAATTAATGTTGCATTTTTTCCACACTGTCATGGCTGTTTCCGTCGCATTATGGGTGTCATTACCGCACCTTTTTTTTATAATTTTAGTCAAAAGAGGGCGTTTTTCATCTTGTCATGACAGTGGGTCTTCGAAAGTAGTGAATTTATAAAAGGTACTACTGCTGTTTTGGGCCAGACATTGTTTGAATTGTCATCACGTTATAGGTCATTTTCAAACAATCATTTTCGACAATTTGAGAGTCTTAAGGGCTCATTATCTTCCCACTTGGAGGTTATGAATGGATGACAAGGGCGCCGGAAGCGGGGCTGGCAGAGGCACTTGCCTCCCCAAATAAATAAAAAAAAATTTTTGGGGGGGGCAAAACGAGTTTTTGCCCCCCCCCATGTGCCTCCTGGAAGGTAAAAATTAAAATTATTAAAACTAAAATAACAATAAGAGCACTTTTCTTGTTGCAAATTGTCAGTTTCATAACTAAAAAATGCACAAATTTTAAATTTAAATACCCTCAAATTTATGGTACATAGATGGTAACCTCGGCGTCCTTCTAAGAGTGCCCCGTGAACATACGTTCATTAACACCTTTCATTTTGCCTTTTCTTCTAAGCTTTCTAGCAATGTAGAATATTTTATCATTGCTTCAATCAATGCGGTCACGTTTAAACTTTCATTCACTCAATGAATTAACATTTGCAGATAAAACCGAAACGCAAAGTGAAAGTGGCTCATCAGTGTAACGTACTATTGAGATGTAAAATTCACGATGTTCTAAGCTCTGCGCTCGTGTTGTTCGCTGCATATGAATGTGTAATAAACATAAGACTATGAACTTGGGGGGGGGCACTGTACCTCGACAAAAAAATGATATTTGAAATCAGGAAAAAACGTCTAAATCATAAAAGCATTCTAAAAATGGCAAGCTTGTGCATAAAGAACTAAAATTAATATTTCAAAAAAACAAAAACACACATAAAATTGTCAACTGCTATCTTTTTTTGTTCTGTTTAGAAGCAGCTGCCGAATTTCAAAAATATGTCACAAATTTCGGCGCGCATCACAAGCGCGTCAAATAATTGCATTTCTAACAAGTTTGGAAAAATTGACGATATGAATAGTGTATTTTACGTAAAATTTTATTAGTTTCTGTAGTGCCTTTGATAATTTTTAAGATATAATTGCGCTATTACTTTTTATACTTTTCGTCTATCAAAATTATTGGGGGGCAAGAGCACCTAACCAAACTAATTCTAATTTTCTTTATTAGCGAAAATAACGAATTGCAAAGTCATATGAAAAGTACAGATTCATTTGTCAGTAAAAGGGGCAAAAAAAACTGTACTTGTTTTTCAATCAATGGTGAAATTGCAAAATTTTCTATCATCCTGGAGGGGAAACCCCCTCCAAACTCCTCGCCCAATTACGTTTTATGTGACTTTCAATTATCAGATATCCAGTATGAAGACCTTTTAAGCATATTAAAGGCAAAACAGGGGTGCGTGCACTCCAGCCATTTTATCAACGCATTCGTGCGTAATCCCTGCAGGGATCCCACCTTCACCCCTTGCAGTTTCAAATCTAAAAAATATATTCGTGCATTAGTCAATATCATGCAGGCAAAAAAAATCCTTCCAAAATAAGAGGTCCATATGTCTATGTGTATTAATAAATGTTCGGAAAGGATACTGGAACGACATGTGACTATTGTTTATTTTGAGTTAATTAAGTCTAATTGATACAGATTGGGCGTGAACAATGTAACATATCTCCATCAACCGCCCCCCCTCCCTCCCCGGCGTCGTCGCTCCCTCCCTCGCCGCGGATTCTCAACACTATTCACATAAAATTGTGCCTCACCGTCGAAGATTGCCCCCCTAAAACTCAAAAGTGTTCCGGCGCGCCTGATGGATGATGTACTACCCATAAGTGAAATGTAGCTGGCATTGCCACTACGTTTGATTT
>JZLH01S0093908.1:24118-36849 GCA_001188425.1 Eucidaris tribuloides | reverse complement strand
TTTTTATTATTATTATTACTATAATTATTATTATTATTATTATTATTATTATTATTATTATTATTATTATTATTATTATTATTATTATTATTATTATTATTATTATTATTATTATTATTATTATCATTATTATTATTATTATTATTATTACTATTATTACTACTGTTATTATTACTACTAATACTACTTCTACTACTACTACTGCTACTACTACTACTACTACTACTACTACTACTAAGATGGCTCTTGCTCAGTACCGTGGAACTGTTTCTTATATAACGCCTTGCAACCTATTTAAATCAGTGTGTGAATGGTATTTACTCTACGATCCGGTAGTTGATCTTATACCACAAGCCATAATTCCCCATGGTCTCCGAGACAAAATTGGATGAAGTAATATAAATCTCTTGGGAAATCAATTAGGTCTAGTTTGATTGACTATATTGGGATGTTATTGTTTTGGATTTCTAAACATTGGTTTCACGAAATAAAATGGTGCCAGGATTTACTTGTACTTTACAGAAATATTATTCCTGTTTAGTTCGTTTGGAAATTTAACATTGTAGTTTTCATGGTAATTTTGAAGCATGACATCCGATCATATCTAGTTTTGTCGTAAGTAATCAAATATATATTGGTGATATATTGTTGCACATACGGTACTTTTATTTTACCTTATTATTTAACCTTACCCATCTACGTGCTCGTGACCGTTCATGTTTATCTTGACTAGAAAAAAAAAACATATTGTAGAATGTAACTAGATAGTAGTCATTGTTGTTTACAATTTTCAAGATTGAAATTATTGTTATAAAATATGTTATTTGTATATTTTATATATTTTGTTATAAGTAATTTGTATGTCATATTGAATACTACTACACTGAGCATAGTGCTAATGTTTCTACTACTATTTATGCTGCTACTACTACTGCTAGTACAACTCTACTTCTATTACTACTTCTTCTTCTTCTTCTTCTTTCTTTTTTCTTTTTACTACTGCTAATATACCAACAGCAATGACAATAATTAATGAATAACAAGCAAATTATATAAAGTACGTTGCAAAAATTAATCAATAAAGAAATGTGAATAAAATATTGTTGATATCTAGCCGCTTAAGCTGGTGTACAAGTAAATTTACCAAAATGAATCAGCAGAACTTCAAGACAAATGCTTGCGGTAGACTTGATATACTACAAAAAAAAACGCACAAATGCATCTGTACGAACACCTACGATAGAAGTGAAATAGTAAACAACAAACAAATGAGCAAACAAGTAAACAAAGTTTGGTCAAAGGAACCCGCAAACGTCAAAACCCAAGAGATTCTATTCGAGTGAAATTGTATGACGTGCGCGAAATCAAGATGCCCTAATTGAATTCTATGGGATAAGTTCTTTGAAACGAATGTAGAATTATCTTTCCTATTCCTATGTACCTTGTAGGAATCGTGAATGACGTCATCATGTTTTCTTTATTACACCTATTTTTGAAATAATTCCCCCACGCTATCCTGTTACTTTGCATCGATGATTTGGAAACGATGTTGGTCAAGTAGTTAACAATAGCTCTAGTTTGCTTTCCATTTTATCCTATCTTTCATCCTGAGCCATTACGTGATTGAATGATACGATATCTGTATAGCCTTATCATTAATTTATTCGATATCACTTTGTTTCGTCACACCGTACCGCCAAGCCGGCTCGATTTCAAGTCGCAATCATTAGCCTATGGGGCAGATGGCAACACGAAATGCGATCGGATATTAATGGAAAATAATTGTGATTTAAATGGATGAGATCGCCTACCATGTTAATAGTTTACTGCCCACTTATTAAGTTATTAATATCAATTTCATTACGAGATTGATATCAACAGAATTTTACGCGCCTGTTTTTCTAAGCTCTGCTTGTTTATATTGATGTATCGTTGCTGTACTAGAAAGTAGCATTTTATGTTGATTGCGCAGTGAAAGTATGTACGTCTGCAAAAATTGTCTACCACTGTGGTACCAATCAAGAATTAATGCACATCATGTTGGTGGATATACATATCGTGATTACATATTTGTTTCATGAATGTAGTATAAAACTCTGATTTTAAATTTTCAGCTTATCTTTCTCAGCAGACACAACGGTTACATTCTAAATTATAACGCATAATGTAAGTGAAGGATTCCGCGATTTAATACGTATGTATTTCTAGATGTGCGAGTTTGTGTGTATATATGTATGTCTGTATGTGTGTGTATGTGTGTATGTCTGTCTATGTGCGCGTGTGTGAAAGCGTTTAGTGTTTAGAGTACTTTATTTGATGATTCCTGATGATATGTTTCATTCATTCCTGAAAACGAATGAAATATGATGATATGCATATACCCTGATACCCATCAAGGTACACGGCTATGCAATACTTCTCACTGTATTATAATGATGTCCAGTCTCGCCAACCGATTCTCTCAATCTATCTTCTAATTCCCCCCTGGGGATGTGAGTATATTAATATGAAATAATAAAGTTGAGTTTATTAATTGTGTTTCTCTCGTTGTGAAGACGCTTATTGAATCTTCGACAGATTTATTGCCAAAACAGGGAGCTATTACGTTCTGGGGTTTACATTCATCTTCAGAGTGTCCCGCCTTTTGGCGTTTAACGTAAAGCACGGATCTAAGTGTCATTAAACTGTTAAATGCAAGAACGTAATATAAGAATGTTGTTGGAGTAAGGAAAGATATAAAATAATAAAAGGCCAAGAGTATACTTGACGGAAAATTGTATAGCTATATGAAGTGAAATATCATAATTATATCACAAACAGAACAAACAAGAAAATAGCAAATTAACACAAAACATTAAACAATTGTATTTTAAGCAATCGTCTTTTATATAAGCTAAGGTATGCAAACAGCCTGACTTATTAGGTTATGCAGACACTACAAACAAACAAAGCGTACCACATACATCTACATACATTGTATATCAGCGAAAAAAACTGATACGATAGTATAAAGAAGGCACGGACCAATTATCTATCGGCAAAACATGTTTAGCATACTTTGAACATTGAAAGAACTTGACAGTTAGGTAATTGAAAAGTGTTAGCTTCGGGATCTGAGACATTGTCGCAGAAGAGAGAAGATAAAAGGAACTAAAAAAAGCACCGAAATTAGGGAGTTGGAGAACTAGAGATGGAGAAATCGTGGGTCGGAAAGCAAAATGTAACCAGTGCACCTCCTGGTCATAACTAAATGAAGGTAGATTAAAATGGTATTGACATGCTGATACGACGAAAACAGAACAAAGTCTGTACAGGCGACGGAGAAATTTCAGCGTTCCATTTTGTTTTCTCTGTTTGTTTGTGAGCAATCTCATCGGTGTTTGGCCCTTAGTAAAAACTATTTAAATGTAACAGCAAACTATATATACTACTTTGCTTCGGGAACAAGCCGGCGGTGAGTCTTGATTACCGTAAAATCGGGGAAATAGACTTCATCAATATCGAACCAAAACAACTAGCTGAAAAATTAGACCTTCTTTTTCATACCGCCAACCGTTGACGAGTTGTCATGAATGAAATAAATGTGCACAAAGAAAGACGGATGAAATGTTGAAGGAGATGCACGAAGAATAATGTCTGTTTACTTTACTCTTTTAAAGATGTTAACTAAAATTAAACTCAAAACTTGAACTTGAAAAATAGGCTTCCAACATATACATTGTACCTGAACTTGCGTCAGATCAGGAATTGGAGGCGCTTGACCCCTCCCCCATGAAATCTGATCATGGCACAGAAATTTTTATTTTGATAAATTTGGGTGTGTATGTTCATCCCCCTCCCCAATGATTTGGCTCATTCGTTTCTGATCCCCAAATAATATGGCTGATTACACCACTAATTGCCTTATATGAGGAAAACTCGGAGAAACCTGAAATTCATAAACCGTTTTGTGGCTTTTGTATGACTATGATTCCCAAATGTTAGTGTATGTGTAAAATGAAATTAGAAGAAAAAAAATGACATGACTTATTCCATGTCTATGAAGTGTTATATAGATATCAGAATGTTGACTTTTATTTGAGTTTGACTTTTGTCACAACTGTATTATTTAACTATACATAATAATAACTACTTTTCCGCATAAGCGTGAATCGGATAAGTACGACAATAATGATTCTTGTGCAGTTAGCGGAATGATTCAATGTTTATGACAAATGCTATTTGCATCAGTACAGATATTAAAGGCAACAGTTTCATTATAGAAACTATAGAGATACGTTCTTCAATGTTTTATTACAGATCAATGTGGCAATAGGTTAAAGTGATAGGCTAACATTGTGGAACTTCAATTTAAAAAATTGTCAAACTTTGATATCTGAGCTACATAGTAGTGTTCAAATGGACAAATAAACACCCTAGAATACAAAAGTTTGGAAAGTTACACTGCCAATGGCAAGTTATACATGAATAAACAATAAAACTCGGGTCGAGTTTTATTAACCTAGGTGTACACATAGTAAGTCTATGGGAGGAAATGGGCAAGTGGATCTGGTCAACTTAGGATTTTCACTTTTTTAAAGCACTAAATAATCATTTTGAAATACAAATTTTTCAGAGCTTCATTTTTAGACCTCATCAAAGACACTGGTAGCATGGGGAATCATGCGGCTCAGATTTTTTAACTGTGGTTAATGTTAGCCAATACCTTTAAAACAATGCGATGCAGCCCGTTTGATACAATCAAGGACAACCAAATCAATATAATGTTTGTGCCATAGCGGTTCTGACGATGTTGTACCTGATTTTGTTGTTTGTTTTGTTGTATTGTTGCTGCTGCAGTGCATTTATTAGTAAGTCCATGGTACTTCAAAGTCAATTTTTACGCTCTCAGCCTACTTATATCAAGTATTCCAAGTGACGGTAGTGCTTTGCCCGTAATCTACCCAGCTCAAAATTTCCCTGGTGGTCATGTGACAAGCGTTGACATGTCAAAAGAAAAACGCATTTTTAATCCCCTTTTGGCGTTCGATTAACATTTTGTCAGCCGCATTTTGGCGAGGGGGTGGAGCGCATACGATGAGCATCTTGTCTTGACCACACGCAAGAGAAAAGAGAAGAGGACTTTCTTTGCAAAATATCAAGTAGACTTAGATTTGCCTGTGTCGCTATTGTCGTCCGTTGCAGCTTCAGGTTACCGATATGGTGTCATTATAGACGATTACATGTAGCTGTATCACGCGCGTCAGCATGATTATTCTGCATATCCATCTCCAGTTTTCGTATATGCGATTAGATTTTCAATTATTTATCTGGAAGGTCGTACCGTATACATTCAATTTGCAACCACAATTATCTCCGTACATGAACTTGGATTACGAAGGCTCGTAAATTCTCTGAAAAGGGTCTCTTTTTCACCATTACTACGACGTTTGAAAAAAAAAACAGTGTCCGAAAGTGTACATGTATATATCCGTCAGCTGAGTCGTGAATTATACTTTGTCTTATTTATTCAAATAATCCCCACCTTTCCAACATTCCAAGACCTGCCACTGGTTATAGTAAGACAATTATCATGGTTAATTTCACCCCACTAGAAAAATATGGCGAAATTTATATTTTTAATTACATGTATCTTCGAATAATCACTTACATCATTTCATAGCAATGTGTGTAAGATGTTGACAGAGAGATGTACATGTAGGTGCAGAGAAAGAGAAGTGATAGAGGGGTGGGAAGAAGCAGGAGGGGCACCAGGGTAAAATGTTAAAGGGGAATGAGACCCAGACATCTTACTGAATTCAGAAATTACAGAACAATACAAGATGGCAAATAGTGAAAGTTTGAGCAAATTTGGTTGAACGGTTCAAGAGTTATGATTGTTCGAAGTTGATTTAATCCTTGTTATGGAGGATCCTTCAATTGGCAACTCTACCCACTTTTCAGATGAAAGTGTGGAGAACTTCCCATTGGATTTGTACACAAATATTCAATAATTTGCAGTTTTTTTGATATGTCAGTTGAAGAAAGTATCTAAATTCTTTCAGAAAACATGTAGAATCATTTGCTAGGACATATTTGCCACAACAAGCAAAGGCAAATCAGTATTTGATAAAAAGTGAGAATAACGCGAAAATTTTGTACAAAACCAATGCTGAGAGTTCTCCACACTTTCATCTTAAAAAGCTGGTAGAGTTGCCAATTTAACAATCCTCCATAACAGGATCAAATAAACTGTTGACAAACATAAACTCTTGAACCGTTCAACCTAATTTGTTTCAAACTTCCTTCTTGTTTTCTTCTGTAATCTCTAAATGTAGGAATGTGTCTGGGTTTCATTCCACTTTAAGAGAGGCGAAAATTTTGCCTGCCCTTTTTTTTTACTAGCCAAACAGCATCCTACAAGCGGGGGGGGGGGGGGGCAGGGAGCCGACGATAAAGCATTTTTTTACTAGCCAAATCGAAAACAATGGGGGCGAAATTTTTGAAAAGCTTTCAAATCCCCGTTATCTTAGAAAACAATAGGGGACCCCTCCTCCCTCCCCCTGTGGCTCCGCCCCTGGGATGAGGAATGAAACCAAGACGAGGAGATGATGACTTTCTTTAATAATAGAGGATTTGAGACAGACGGCATGCATTGGCGATAAGATGATATCAAAGGGTATCAGAGAACTCTCGCGTGGTATAACGTTTCTCACTCTCACACTGAAAGACTGCAAGAGCGTACGTGACTTAACACTTTCGATTTCTCCGAAGACGTTGCTCATCCTTAAAGATGAATGAATCTCCGGACATCTATGTGCATTCAAAGAATATAGAACAATAATAAAAAGAAACTAGCAATAATGTGAGCAAATTTGGTTGAACCGTTCAAGAATTATGAATGATTATTATTTATTTAATCCCTATTATGAAAGATTCTTTATTGGAAACTCTGATACTTTTTGTGATGTGAGTGTGAAGAACTCCCAATTGATTTTATAAACAATTTGTCACATTTCTCAGTTTTTATTAAAAAAAACACCCAAATTTTCTCTTGCATGTTTTTATCAGTATGTAACAGAAAAAGTGACAATGCATGTCCCCCCCCCCGAAAATGTTGGTTTTACTTCTCTTATTGACTTCACAGTAAAATAAAAACAAAATAAATAAATTGTGCAAATCTACGGACAAAACGACTGGGGAGTTTTTCCACACTTTCATCGCAAAAATTGACAGAGCTGCCAATTTAGGAATTCTTCATAATAAGGATAAAACAAACTTTGAACATACATTACTCTTGAACGTTTCAGTCCAATTTGCTCAAACGCTCAGTAGTTTATTTCTGTTAATGTTTTGTATTCGCTGTATGCAGATGTCTGCGTTTCATCCCTCTGTAAGTCGTGTCAAGACCTTATCAAACACTGTAAAAAAAACAAGAAACTTAATGCTTGTTCACATTGCCAAAAATACTTCAAAGTAATCGTCACTTGTCATTACTTTTTTATGCAGGAAAATGCTTTTCAGTACAAATGTTATTATGGAAGAAAAATCGAATGTACAATAAAAAGAAACCTCATGATAAGTGCATTGAATATGGAAAACACCTCAGCTGAATATTAACGATTTTTTTCAATAGTTTTATTGTTCTCAATCAAGTAATGTTATGAATAATTCCATATATGATATAGAAATACTATGCTATACCAACAATTCGCTTTTAATTAATGTCTCACTGTGCCACGAATTGTGGTAATCGATTTTGTATAATTGTATGTACATGTAGTTTGCTCTTTATTTCAAGTCAACAGCACCTATTTTCAAGAGACATAATTTCCCCCAAAAGGATGATGATGAAAAATACAATTCATATTATGCTTTAAGTGATGTATTTAGTTTTCAGTTACTTTCATTTTTATTTCTGCAATGAAACTATAATTTGGTAGTACACCTATGAAATCAATACTATTTTCACGTATTTAGAAAAGGTGTAACTATGCATTAGGGCCTACAAAAATAACACATACATGTACTGAATAATGAAATTATAAATACATGTTTCAGCATTGAAAATATAATTATACGTGTTACTCTATCAGATTTGCCCGTGGCCAATACTTGAGCACATCTAAATGTTATTCTAAATTGTCAATGAACCGAAAGTAACATACGTCGACAAATTGTATTGAAATCTTGCTTCGGGTTTGTTGTATTTACTTTACCGTATGGCTGCACAGGTTTGTCAACGAAATTCGTTGTTGCTTTTACTTTTAAAGGAGAAAGTGTGAAATATATTATCATATTACGGATTCGACCAGGCCTTTATCATATACGTCTCTTGTTGTATCTGCATTCAAATTATTTTTAGACGATGTGGGAAGATCCCTTTGAGCTAGTCGCTGATAATTGCGAGGGCATTGGCCTATACTTGTCCATAAATGCCAATCGAACCGTGTATCTTTTTTAACAGAGACCCCTATGGGGAATACCTCTCCCCAGTGAATTATGACGTAGATGTACAGTCTCACTTAAAATAATTATGTTTGTAAATTAATCTTCGCAATCATAACGTATTACCCCAAAGCTTGAACCCGTCGTAGTTTACAACTTCATATAATTCTCACGAGGCCCCCGAATATATTAAAATACACCCCATGTATATATCATAAATTCTAGACAATCTAAATGATTTTTTTTTTCTTTTTACGCTGGTTCATGAGAAGGAAATGACGTTAGAGAGGGTGGGAAAACGGGGTGGGATTATTTTCTGGGTAGTATCAGATCTCCAGTTATGCAACTATATAATTTAAACCAAAATTTGGAATTTGAGACGAATAGATTGAAAAAAAAATCAAATTAAGAGGATTTTTTTCTCACAAAAAAATCTAATCTAGAAGCAAAATATAACATATAATTTCAATCAGTGCGTGGAATATTCCCCAAATGAATTATAACGCGTACATTGCAGCATTCACTTTCATTGAAAAAATCAATTTATCTTTGAGGTCGATTTTCCCGTGGGAAAACATAATTACTATCATCTAACCGTAAGGCCTTCTGCCGCGAGAAGATGTTAAGAAGAAAAATATAAAAATTTTACATTTGTCGACAATTAGTATTCCTTGCTGGTTTTAGGTATTTGAAGATTGGCTCGGAATATTTTTTTTTACCATGATTTACATCTCCATTTATTGTACCTGAAATATGGTTACAGATGATGATGAAATTTAGCAAATAAATTATCAGACAAGAATTTATTTTACAGTCATTCCGTTTTTAATTATTGTATACCTGTAGCAAGTTAAGATTTGATAAATGAACGGTTTGCAGAGAAAATTTACGTTGCCGGGTATACATGTAGTTTGCTATTCATCTCTTTATTAATCGTCATTAAACCAAATACTTGATCTTTTTATTGATTTGTATAATGACTTTAAAAAAGAATGACCCAACGGAACTTGAAACTGAAACATACAAGGTATGAGCATATTATAGCAACACATAATTGCCAAATTTGAATATCGTCAAACTACTCGTTAATTGGCATTTTCTTTGTGTTTTTTTTACCCCTCCCCACCCGCAATACTTTCTTAGTGCAGTACACTACATTCGATACTTGTTTAAACACATCAAAGCACACTGTCTTATTGAAACTCTTGCTTGATAACAATGTGCACGTATTCATCTCTATACGTGCAGGTCAGCCCGTCTATCACCATTCTGGTTCATTAGATTTCACCTATAGGCCACGTCCTAATGGATAGTGATAGAACGCTGATGTGTTTTTGAAACTTTTGGTCGTGGCAGTGTGTAATAGGCTCACACCTTCTACGGTCTGACTAATTATGGAATGCCATCACTCATAAAAGCGACGCGCGCACCCCGAGCGTTGCCTAATGGTTAAAAATTAAAATGCCTTCACATAAATATATGTATTTTTCTGCGGTGACTCGACCGTAAAACTAGAAACCGTTACGGGATATACTTTCAACGCTAAGATTTCAGATGAACATATCGATGGTCAACAACCGAAAATAATTTCTACAAACAGTAATAGTATATGACAACCATCCCCTCACCTACATTGTGAATCGAGTCAAAATATATCACTTGGAGACAAAGAAATGAGTGATATGCCATCGCGTCAGTATGATGTACAGTACATTTGGCCTAGCCTATTACTTAATTTTATTGTAAGTGAAACTAGAAACTTGCTGACAGCGTGGAAACGTTATAGCCGAATTGTGTCTACCGAAAACGATCTCATTTGCATAAAACCGTACTCGCCGAGTTCTAATTGATTTGAATGAGATATTGAAATTTACCTGACCCAGGGGCGGTGCCAGGATAAAATCTTAGGAGGGGCGAAATCCGTCGGGGAAAATATAACTAAACTGCAAGCCATACAGCATCCAACAAGCGGGGTGGGGGGGGGGTGGGGGCAGGGGCCGACGACGACGAAAAGCATTTTTGCCCGTCACCTTTTTTTTACTTGGCAAACTGCAAGCCAAACAACATCCGACAAAATAGAGGGGGGGGGGGCAAATTTTACGAAAAACACTCAAATCCACGTTGCAATAACTTTGAAAAATGCCAATGACATGAAGCGCAGAAATACAGAAACGTGTAATATTACGTAACAGAGGGAAAATGGACGTTTTAACTTCATAATAAAAGGAAAATTTCCAGATTTTGTCAGCGAACCTACATTGCTTTAACTCGATTCAATTTCACGGTTAATATAATTACGTAAATGGAAAATTTCTTGTGTCAATGGACTATAATATGCGTTCACTTGATAACACTTTAACGATTATGAGTTGGCTCTTCATAGCAGCCTTGAATTATTAAGGCGAATGATATTATAATATATAACCCTTATCATAATGGCGTCGTTTGGGTGGACGCAAAAATAATAATGAGCTGAAAACCTCTCAATGAGTATACCAGCTGTGTGAGAGACATTAATGCAGACATCAAACACACAGGCCGATCGAGAATATTTTTTTCTTTCAAAGGGGGGGGGGGGTAATCGAAGTCAGAATAAGTTCACAAAAAATATCGGCAATGGGGAGATAAGATGATCTCGACTTTTTGGACTCTCTTAATCCACTTGTGAAAAATGAGGTTAATTTATTTTCATTTTTAATTTATTCGCAATAATATCTTGGAGAATACGATATCACCTTCAAAGAACATGGGGATCAAACTCAATATAAATTCACACTAAAATTAACGTGAGAAAATGGAGGGGGTGAAAGATGGGGGATAAATGATATAAACTACTTCGGTGAACCAATACAATCTGAATGATTCGTTACGGAATTGAAAAAAAATGAACGAATTAAAACGGTCCAGAACGTCCAAAGCGATTTTCTCCAAGATTATCAAATCGTTTTGGTTTGCTTTAAAATCGCCATAGTGGGATCCGAACTCTGTGGAGAGGAACATTGCAAAGTCTCTGGCAATTTGTCGCTTGATATACCTTCCCGCGATAGAAATATATATTTTGGGTGCATATACGGCGGTAGGATAATTTGGCCAGGTTTGGAAACCACTGACAAATTGCGGTTAACCATGTAACTTTTCTCATGGAGGCTACATGCAAACGGTGTTCTAAATATACCGAAGAAAAAAGGTGGTACTCACGGACCCGGAAGTAAATTTGATATTCTATACTTTTAAAGAGAATACACCACGTATTACGAGCTATTTTTGTGTGTGGGTGGCAGAATAGGGAAATACTACTGGACTGAGGACGCAATACCGACGTCACAAGGTTACCAGAGGCCAGTTTGTCATGGTTACATGCTCCTGAAAGTATGATATTTTATCTGATCGTGAAGTATTAGAATTAGCTTTATTTGTTTGTGTTTTGAAGTGAGCATTTTGTCTCAGGTGCGGTTTCATGCCATATTAAGTAACGCCCCAAACCTGACCCAAGTTACAGCTATGTGGTCCATATATTCGAAAGGTTCAATATCTTACGGATTTAAGGGACAATATGCTGAGTTAATTCTTTAATTGATGTATCGTTTAAGGCAATACTAAACATTTACATGTGTAGGTATACAAAACAATAAACTGATTTGAAAGCTTTGATGAATTTCCCGCATGGTGTACATCGTTGTGTTCTAAACTTAGGCTAGGGTTGTTACGTTTTCGCTTATATAGATTTGTTTTCATTTCAATTTGTTTGAATAAGTTCTGTGCTTCAAACAATGTCTCCTTTTCGTCTTTAAGACTATAAACCATCTCTCCATTAAAGGGAGAAGGCGCCAGCAACTGGCATAAGTTAGAAAATATTTGAGTTCTTGCCAACCAATCAGATTGCACGTGCACTGCAGGGAGCAGCGACGCTGACACTGCGTGATCCTAATGCATGGCACGCGACGTGTGTTAGCCGCACCGTGGTAATTGTAATGCACTGTTTGAATCCCTTGATAAGGTCTCTCCCCCTATAGCTGTTTCCTGCAAGTTTTGTTCTTGAGCGGTATAACTTACAAAGGACGTAAATAAACATCAAATATAAACAATTTATAGCGGCCTTGATGAGCGGTGGTTCACACAGCTACCCCTTAATTAGGCTGTTCTTGTGTCACCATGTACCATAGTTCTTCACATGTCTTTTATTCTCAACTTATGCCTGTTAGTATGTTGGCGCCTTCTCCTTTAAAAGAAATTTCAAACGTATTACTGTTACAGGTTTTCTTCCTTATTATATTTGTGGTACTAATGGCTATTGGATCTCTCTC
>JZLH01S0093868.1:8681-37675 GCA_001188425.1 Eucidaris tribuloides | reverse complement strand
GTTACACATTTGTAAATTGTGAACAAGTTTCACATATCATACATGATTAGCACCCATGCACTGTAAGGGTCTGAAAGTAGACTAGTAGAGTTTCTGTCTCCCAGAGACAAGAATTCAAATCAAAGCGTAACAGTCACTATAATTCCACTAATACTGAGTTTCTACGAGTAGCTCCTCTACTTTACTAACTTTAGCTAGCTCTATGGTTACACAACGTTGATTTTCAAGCTTGCAAAAGAGATGCTCTGCCTTTAATTTTTCCATTTTCTGAAATTGCAAAATTGCAATTTCAAGGAAATAAGATTTTCTATTTCCTTGAAATTGTTTTTTCTTCAGTTTTGTTTTCATTTTCTTCATGCTGTTGGTTTGTTAGACTTTTGGTTTTCTCTTTGTGAATTAATGAATGTACATGTAATTTATTTATCTGGATAGAAACATGTAACATGTTGGTTTTCATTCAATATTCTATTTTGGAGTGAATTTGATATGGATGTACATGTAAAGTGGAAGCAATTGCGGGGCACCTGGCTTACATTGTTTGTACATATTGTGTATCTTAAAAGCAGCTGCATACTGTAGGACTAATTTAGTTTCCTTCAAACACCAATTTAATTCCTTTATTGCACTTAAAAGAGTATTGTGTACCTGTACTGTACCCAGATTATGTTTGCTAATTTGTCTTTACAAATTTGATTTTGGTGGAGCTTCCACATTTTATTCATTCATGAGAAAAAAAGGTTGTTCATCTTCTGTAAAGTTCTTTAAGGGATAATTTGTGTTTATAATCATTTTTTTTTAGTGCCCTGACCTCATGGGGTTATACCTGCCTAGAGACAAACATTAGATGTGTAATATGATCTTCATTACAATAAAGAGAGTCTTCTTAAAATGTCTTGCAGTGTCAAATTACTCAAATTGCTTTTACTGGTACAGTACTGCACAAGCACAGCACATTACAGTAAGTTTGCAACATGCACTTTATGATACGTGTGTCATCTTTGGGCAAACGAATTCATGCAGACCAAATTGAATTTAAATTATTTCCTTTCAAGTGGACACGATGCGGGCATCTACTGCGTACACACATACACCAGTACTCTGTTTCTATTAATCCAATCATTCAGCGGTGACTTGGTCAAAACCAGATCATAACTTACGCAGAAGCGCTAATGATCTGCATGTCGTTATATCCCAGAATTCTTTGCAACCCGTAGAGGAATGTCATAAGGATTATGCCTCGGGCAAATCTGCTGTTGTAATTGTCAGTGTATGATGTCTTGTATTGCACGCACTGTGCAGATCTAATGGTCATTCAATGCATAAAGCGTGCAATTGATTTTAATTAATTCAATAATGCACTGAATAGTACCGGCATATTGCAAGGTCAATTCGAATAATAGGCCTACTCATACAGTCTATGATACGTTTTCTGAATATTGGTTAGAAATAGTAAAAACTGGCAAATTCCCACTGGTAACATCAATCGTGGTTTCTCTGATCATAAGTTGTAATATTTGAAAGCTGACTTAAATACATGTACATGTAGTACATTTGTACAGCGTACATGTACATGCACTCTCAGTCCTGGTATACATAGAAAAGTACTCAAACACAACATTGTCTTCATGAGTGCAAAGCGCTTTATAATGTGTGCACTCCTGTACATAGAACTGAAGTGATGTTGTTAGATGCCTGCATACATGTAATTATAATGGATTATTCAGGGCACCACACTAACTTTTTTTCCTACTTGCCCTTTGGGCAAGTGAAATTATCACTTTCTAATTTTTACTTGCCCGAATGAAAAATTTACTTGCCCCAAAATAAACAATGAAAAACATTAAAAATGATTTCTCACTAATTTTAAATAATAAAGCCTTTTTATAGCATCTATTTTGACATTTATTAGTTTGATTCTGGGGGTTGCAAAAGATCTAATATACTGTATGAATTTAAAGAGTCATAAAATTAGGTACAATTAACAAAATGATGATGAAATTAAGTATAAGTTAACGGTACACAAAATTTTAGACATATTTTGTTCTTTTTTGGTAAGAATTTTGGACATGTTTTTGCTCATTTTAGTCATTTTATGATCAAAATTTTACTTGCCCATCGGGCAAGTAAATTTTAACATTTAGAGTTTTTACTTGCCCAACATGAAATTTTACTTGCCCCGGGCAAGCGGGCAAGTGCTAGTGTCGGAGCCGCTGATTATTTTAGTACACATATTTTAGAATTAATTAAATGTATGCATACATGTATGTAGTCTATTCTGCAAACCCTATTCTGTGTAAGTTACATGTATACATCAGCAATCAACATACACTATTGTAGTGTACTGTAACTTGCTAAAATTCAGCCACTACTCAGTACATGGGATGGTATAAACCTGCAAAGATCAATTTGCTGAACAATTTTGAGAATAGTACCAACTGGGTCTGGAAATAGGCTAGATTAATGTGTTCTGTCATGCACTGCTTGGCGGCATACAGCTGTGTTGCATTCTGATTCAAACGCAGATTGACAGAGAATGACTTGGAATTGCTAGAAGGCAAGTGGCGACGTCAAGTTATTTTAGGTCACGAATTTATTCTGACGTTACCGATACATGCAAATGATATATTGCATGATGAATTGAGATGCATTCGTTGTGTGTACAATCCCCATCTGCATAATACTTACCCCAGGGCTAGTGGAGGTACTGTTTTAGGGGGTACAAAATGCCGTTACCAGTATCGTTTTATTTCACATGCTCGGCAAGTTGATTTTTTGGCAAAGTTATTTTGTAGTACATGTACTTGTACACATTCTTTGGCAGTGCTGAGCACATGTATGCAATTGACATGATTCAGTTAGTAAACTTATGTATGCCTAAAATTGCAAGTCAAATGTGGAGAACGGTGCAAAACAAAATCAATATTGTTTTTCAAAAGAGTAGGCCCTACTGTAAAATTTATCCAGCAACTTCAAAAGAACTACATGAATCTAGGTATGTACAGTACATTTTTGATATTACAGCGAGGGCTCGTAAAGCCGAAGTACGTGTATGTACAGTACGTGTACTTGCGGTATAAAATGGGAAAAAATGAAATATGATTTTTAGACAGACCTAATTATGGAATACATGTAGTTAAATGTCTCGTCTTTGAATGAAGTTACCTACATTGTACTGTGTGACATACTGCGCCAGTGTATTAAAATCAATATGACCATCTGTGTGTGTGCTCACTTACCGGTAATAGAGACACTACGTACGTTCATGGTATTGCTGTCTTTGTACTGTGTACATTCATGTTTGAGGGAATTCACCACAAGTTTACTTGGAAGTCATTTTGGACATGTAATTCTAAAACGTATTTGGTACATGTATAAGCATACATGTAAGCATAGAACAAGGACTGGGTGACAAGCGACATACTGTACTGTACACAGGGCTCGACACTAGCGGTGGCCCGGTGGCCCGGGGCCACCAAAATTGGATGTCGGGCCATCACAATTCCAAAATATGGAGGTTTTGGTGGCCCGATCGGGCAACTAAAAATTTCAAAGTGTCTATGTGATTTTTGTGATAGAAATTAATGGATTACCTTGTGTGTCAATTTTCCTAAAATCAGCAAGTAAAGATCGGCACCGCGCTGCTCATTACAAAACGGAGAACGCAACTACAAAATCGCCTCCGTCGGAAAATTATCGGGAGCGCGCCGATTTTCAAAATGATTAATCTAAAAATTCGCCCCCGCGAAATTTACAGCTAAATATTTTCTTATTTGCCAGTAGTTAATATAGCCTCGAATTTCCTAAAAAAAAATACCAAATCAGTAAAAGAAATAAATGGTCATTATTGCAGAGCAAAGGCTAGCTAAAAATCCGGCAATTTCTTGCTAGTACAGGTAATGTGATTTTCCAAAGACGCAAAATTAGCGGGCCTGGGAAGCAAAGTCGAATTATTTATCGAGGCAGTGCCAGTGCGTGCACTTCCAACTAATTCAGGAAGAGAAAGCTTGCATCAAGAAAAGAAAATGAAGATCACCAAAAATTCTTGCAAGAACTTTAAAGATATTGGAAATAATTCAATAAAGAATTATTGCAAGTAGCAGAGAAGGTGAGCAGAATGTTTGATATGACATTTTTTAAAGTCCTACAAGTTGCATAGATATCGGCAAATTCGCGCCAGTTAGCTCTTCAGTGAATGCTTAGTCCCACATGTTTTAAATGGTGTGGTAAAAATCGTATTTCAAGCTCAACTTCCGATTTTGGTGGTAAATTTCTACACTTGAAAGTGATAAATTCAACCACAGATATGTCACAGGAGTGTAAGTAAATTATGTTTCTGAAATTCTAACCTGATTTTTTATTTTGGGGGGGCGGGGCGTTGTGTCAAAAAGTGGCCGAATTTGCGAGCTAGGCTTGGAAAAACGACCTCCAAATAGGCTACGCTAGGCACTGAAATTAGCCTTCTTCGGCCGGCCCAGAGATGGCCAGATACGGTGTCCTGTTCACTGGCTTGCCTGGCGGTCTGGCTTAGCTAGTCTGTTTCTCTTGTGTTCCCTTTTATGAAGTACTTTGTTAATTTAAATTTTCAAGTTTTAGAAGGAGTGTTTCTTGTCAGGAAATCATCTCAAATAATTTTGAATAAGAACCATGTAATATTATGCAATTTGGGGAATGAAATAAACACTGAAATGTTACATTATTTAGTTGATTTTCACTTATTTTCAAACATTTTTCATTAGGTTTATAAAAAAATTGTGTGTATTCACATATGAGGGATACATTTTGGGATACCTCGTGAAATTTTTATTACCTCCATATGCATAGTATAGGCCTACTCTTGCTGAATCCTTAACATGATATGAGTTATACAAATTCAAACATTGATATTGAACACAACTGATACCAAGTGAATGATTACGTAAACATACATCACACAGACATATTTTTTCGGGCAAGCAAAACTTTTAATGATGAAACTATGACATACAGTGTGTTTGTTCTTATTTATTTATTACACTGTACACATGCAAGAAAAATCATTCCCAATCATGAAATATTTGCGAGAATCTAGGATTCTCAAGGGATTCCTTTGCGAGAATCTAAAAAGATTCCCGCCGTCTGGCACAAATTTTTAGGCCTGAGAGCCTATTTTTCTACTAAACGTACAAATTTTTCATGTGTTTCTTTGTTTTTTTGGGGGGCCACCAAATTTCAATTTCGGGCCACCAAAAATTGAATTTTAAGTATTTTAGTGGCCCGACCGGGCCACTAAAAAAAAAAGTTAGTGTGGAGCCCTGCTGTACAATACAAGTACTATTGTCAGTGTGTGTTTTTTTTTTTTGGGGGGGGGGAGATGAAATGAAGACCGAAGGTGTACAGTCTACAGTATGATATACCAGGTACATAATGTGCCATTCTAAAGAAATTTGAAGTCCTAGTGTCTTAAGAAATTGTAATTGTAAGACCTTATTGTCCACAATAGTAAATTCCAATAGAATGGCTACCATGACAACAATAATAATCAAACTTGATCATATTTTAAAAATTTTTCATTGAATTACATGAATCATTCACGTACACAGTGTAGGAGTAGGTGGCAAAAAACATCTGTAGCTGCACAGCACATGTATACCAGTACTGTAGCAACTTCATTTAGTTTTGTTGATTTGTGTTGTGTTGTTGTGTTGTGTTGTGTTGTGTTCTGTTCTGTTCTGTTGTGTTGTATTGTGTTGTTGGTTGTTTTGCAAAAGTCATTGCAAAGTATGCAAACTTGCTAGTGCTGCCAATTGTTCTAGGAAACACCTTCCTCAAAGCCACAGAACGAGCACACATTCAAACATCCATTGATTTTTAAATCCTGGCATGTCATGAGCTGATCAATGATTTAACAATGTAATGGACATTAACAATGTTGCTCAAGGGTAAATAATCATCATTTATGCCATGGATGACAATGGGGGTGAATTTAAACATATACATGTGAACTTTGCATTAATGTCCACTGTGATCCATGCAGTTTGTCTAAAGTGCGTGAAGGAGAATAATACGCATTGAATCAACTTTGAACATTCTTGTACAAACTATTGACCGATTCAGCCAAAATTGCTCAAACCTCAAACTTTCTCTATTTTCTTTCTCTTATTAGATATATTCGTTGATTAATATGTCTGGGTTTCGTTTACCTTTGACTGGAAATATTGTTAAAGTGATAGGCTAACATTGTTGCGCTTCAATTTAGAAAATTGTCAAATTTTGATATCTGAACTACATAGTAGTGTTCATATCCATGGACAAATAAACATCCTAGAATAAAAAAGTTTGGAAAGTTACACTGCCAATGGCAAGTTATTCATGAATAAACAAAACTCGGGGCGAGTTTAAATAACATAGGTGTACACACAGTAAGTCTATGGGAGAAAATGGGCAGGTGAATCCGATCAACTTACGATTTTCACTTTTTTAAAGCACTAAATAATCATTTTGAAAAACAATTTTTTCAGGCGTCATTTTTAGACCTTATCAAAGACAATGGTAGCATGGGGAATCATGTAGCTCAGATTTTTTTAACTGTGGTAAATGTTCAGTAACACATTTGTAAAGTGCAAAAATATATCATCTTTTCTATTGTAAAAAAATAGTCCCGTCCAAAGTCCAAACCACTTTTACACTCAAAAGTATATAAAGTGGGCTTCACAAATCATGATCACAAGTAGGCCTACTGTAGGCCTACATGTTGTGCATGTTATACATTTATGTACAGTAGGTAAACAGGCCATGTGTAGGGCTATACTAATCGGTCGGGTCGCGTTCTCGTCCGAAATCACTCGCGTTTTGGATTTTGATGCGAATTATGTATAACGGTGTCTTCAATGGGACAAACACGCTGGGAAAACGAAATGAAATTGAAATTTGAGTTTCATTTCAAGCCGGCAGAAGGAGGAGAAGAAGAAGAAGGACAAAAAGAAGAAGAAGGACAAAAAGAAGAAGAAGAAGAAGAAGAAGAAAAGAAGAAGAGGAAGAAGAAAGAGGGGAGAGAAAAAGAAGACTGAGTAGAAAGAGAAAAGGAAGGGAGTAATAAGGGGAAGAGGGAGAAGAAAAGGCAGAAGGAGAAGGAAGAGAAGAAGAAGAAGACAAAGAAGAAGAAGAAGAAGAGGAGGAGGAGGAGGACGACGAAATAAGGGGAATAAAAAAAAAGAGACCGAGAAGAGATTAAGGAGAGGACTTAAGAGTTTTGTCTTTATATACCCCATAATGAAAATACCCTGCAAGATTAGTGAAAATCCATTTTACAGTTTTTTAATTATCTGGTACAGTGCACTGTCGTTATAAGGAACACTGATATAACAAAATTTATTAAGTTCTAAGTGAAATTTCTGGTCCCATATAGATTTCCTTTTTAATCTGTTTTGCAACCCTGAAAGAAACAATTTTGTGGGTCCCAATGACTTATAACAAGAGTGCAGCACTGTACACAAACAGACAAACATACAGAACAGAAAACATAACCACCGCCTTCTGTAGGTTTCTGGCAGAGGTAATTATTAAAGAACTCAAAACACATCATTACAGTGCCAGAAAAATCTACTGCTGACTTGTAGCTTAATATATGTGCACATACAATCTTTCTATGTTCTTCCTCCCCTCCTTTCTATTTAATTTCTGTTTATGTTTCGTCTTTACCTCCTTTTCTTCTTTTGATGGTATTCTTCCTCCCACTACCTTCTTTCCCCCTCCTTTTTCTTTTTTAAAAATTAATATTCATCTTCTCAGTCTCTTTTTATTTCCCTTATTTCGCCCATCTCTTCTACTTTTTTTCTTCTCCTCCTCCTACTTCTTACTCCTCTCCTTGTTCTCTGATCAGTCTCCTTTTTATTCCCCTCATTTCGCCCTTCTCTTTGTTTTTTTAGTCCCCTTATTCGTCCTTCTTCTTCTTCTTCCTTTTCTTCTCCTCCTGCCGGCTTGAAACGAAACTCAAATTTCAATTTCATTTCGTTTTCCCAGCGTGTTTGTCCCATTGAAGACACCGTTATACAAAATTCGCACCGAAATCCAAAACGCGAGTGATTTCGGACGAGAACGCGACGCGACCGATTAGTATAAGCCATGTGTAGTGTCTGCATGCTGCAAGGCTAGTGGGGAACATTCGAGGGTTAATTGCAGAGGAATGCAAAGTATTCCTAGCCATTTAGTGCATGTGCATATGTTCTCTTCTACATGTACGTCCATGGATTGTGTGAATGTGCATTTCACATTACGCTATGCATATCACAGTATGACCAAGTATTTTCTGTTAGCATAGTAGGGTCCCCTGTTTGTTCTTTTGTGGTGCAATTCAAACTATATGTACAAATTAACAGTAACAACCATTGTTATGAGGATTCTGAGATGATGTTTTATTTTAGAAATTATAGTATGTTTTTTCCTCCTCCTCCCTTTTCCACCTCACTTTCTTGAATATTTTTGCCTCCTTGTGTACAGTAACCTCTCCTCCTCCCTATCCTCCTCCTCCTCCTCCTCCTCCTCCTCCTCCTCCTTCCTTCCTCTTCAAATACCTTCCTCTTCCTCCTCCTCCTCCTCTACCTCCTCTTCCTCCTCCTCCTTCTTCTTCTTCTTCTTCTCTATCTTCTATTTTCTTCTCTTCTTCTTCATTCTTATTCTTCTTTTCTTCTTCTTCATTCTTTCTTCTTCTTCTATCTTCTTCGTTCTTCTTCTTCTTCTTCTTCTTCTCACTTCTTTTGCGCAGTTTGTGTGTGTGTTAGTAAAATGTACATATGAATTAATCATTCACATCATACAATAACCCTTGAAATCACAAATAAAACAAAATACAGTCACTTGTACAGCCACGTGATATTTCAATCATCCTTTTCAAAGGACTATGTACAGTGTACAATAACATATGTCAGCCTTGTTGAGGCTTTATGATTGACACATTCATTCTTTTGGCACATGAGTCATGAGACCTAAATAAACTAGAGGGGAATATAGGACTGAATTAGTTTCCAACTGCCAAAATATTAAACATACAATGTAGGCTACATTAGATCCTAGAGCTTTGTTTTGATATGGCCCATCTACGTGTACTGTGTTGTATATGTAGTAGGCCTACTTTGAACACTTGCCACATCATCTAAAAACAGCCTTGCCAGTACAAATTTGGACCTGATTTGTCTGTAAATAGCCAATTATTGAGGAAAGCAAAATGAAGGGCAATTTAGAAAACTATCTTGGGATTTTTATTTACAGCGATCAGAACCAATAATGATACGCTGATTACGACATATTACTTGGCAAGGTAACTTCCTGGGCTTGAAGGAAAGGTCTCCATGCCTGAGTGTTCATCAATACAACATGCTTCGAGGTTCACTTCAGTGTGCAGTTGGCCATTGAACAAGAAGTAGTCTTGATCAAGACTGTATAGCATGAAATGTTTTTCTTTTGGAAAAGGGGAAAATTTTAAATTAATTGTGAATTGTAATTGAATGTCTGGATGACAATGCAAGTGTAATTATGTTTGAATTGGCCCAAGTAGGTTTTGTATTTATAAACATTCATTTACATTTTCACATAAATGCAATGCTTTGTGTGCGTCAAATGTGTTTCCATAAAAGTACATCAGATGGAAAATCAGGGCTAGAATAAGCAGAATGATGTTATTGGCCACAAGTTTTTGCTCTATGCTCTATGCTGTCTTAAATACATGTACGAAATTTTGTGCTGAAAATGGTAAGTAAAATTTTGACAAAAATAATTTTAATTGCCTGTATAATAATAAAAGGCAGAAAAAACTTATTTTAATTCATATTTTGAAGCCAATGTAACTTAATAAATTTTACTGTACCTCTCCTTGATTGGGGAGCTAACTGAATCAAGTACAGTTTTGTAAAAACCAAGCAAATTTCATTAATAAGTTTTCTTCAAACCACTTGCGTACATGTACCTTATCAAATCAATGTAAATTATAACCCTTTCTTAGCCTATGATATAATTTCAAAGAACAGAATAGTAGAATCTAGATTCTATATTTCCCCAAAGATTTTGTTTCTAAATTGCACTGATGTGCCTGTTTTCAATTTCAGTAAAATCACATTACTGAATAACAACAGAAAACCAAACAGTTAATTGCAAGGTAGAAAAATACCACACATGAATGTGCACACAGAATACAGTACCGTACATGCCAGATTTGAGCTGAGACTAGTGAGTGTTCAGAAGGCGTGACTACAACGTGATGTACACTGTACTACTGAGACTACACCCACCATACATTGGACTGACATATGTTTGAGCTCTTGAAACATATTATTCCGTGCCGTGCAGTACAAATTGGATCGTTCTGGAGGACTGGGGGTACAGAGGCTTCTTAACAGTGGACAGGATAATTGGATTTTATTGAAGTGGCCGGTTGCATTTACTGTCAAATTATTCAAGGTAAAATAAAAGTGCAAACAAACGTCACCTTTTGCGGCGAAAGTTCTGTTGTTGCCTGATTTGCTGAGCTATAGAAGTCAATAGAGTTCAAAGGAAATGGTAAAAATGTATTATTGTGTAGCAGGGCAATAAGTGAGATACATGTATGTTTAGGTCTCAAGTGGTTCCACACCAAACATTGTCTTCAAAGCAGTTGATCCACCAGCATTTACATTTTAGTATTTGCTGTTAAACTTACTGTATTTTCATACATTTTCACTTTGAAATTGTTCATAAAATTGGTACATGTAGGATTATAGTCTACAAATCAAGAGATTTGTAGCTCTGATTTTGTAAAATTGGGAAAAAAAATGTGTACGTTTGGTTATTGATTGACCCGTAATAAATAACTTTGTATTGTAACTTCAGAAATATTCAAAACAGTTTGATTAAAATTATATTGTAAGAAAGGGTATAATTTTACACGTACTGGATATTGTAGGCCCTACCTACAATTTCTGTTCACAACACTTATCTGCATTGTGCATATTGGACTATAGGGCATTGACCAAATAACATTCTAAAAAAAAATCCGTAGTCTCCAGATTGGTATTGAAAAATAGCATTACAATTTGATTGAGATGAAGTTGCTGATGAGAAAACACATTTGTTCTCCAAGTTTTATTTGCGCATTGATGAGATAATCAACTAATTAGTGAGGCAAGTTCTCAGTCCCATTCGTAGAAGAAGGAATCATCGTCAATAGGGATTTCACAAACACAAACATTAGTTACATGTACTACATGTAGATCAGCATTTACAGCTATGTTATTAATATTTATAAGGCCTGTGGCTCTACATTATACGAATCGGAATGCACATGTGAAGATATTCTTTTCAATGATTTTGACAAAAGCCATTCACGCAGTATTCAAACATCTCCGGATTCACTGAAGCATTGTGACTACATGTACATAGGTTGTCACAGCGCGCAGCGTTAGCCACTCCAAATTTGCATATCATTATCGCCCTGTTTATTTAATTTCCAACGAACTTTCTACGGCAGGTCCGCACACGAGCCGTCGAAGAAGTCAAAATCTTACCGTTCGCATCATGCGTCGTTTTGCCAGGACGTTATGAAGTCAACTTCCCAGGCTATCTAAGGTTTCCATGACTTGAATATCAAATACCAAACATTATGAAATTGATGAATTAGACTTTGAGATATAAACATGTTTTTAAATACAACTCTACAAAACAAGCTGTCTGTTTTTCTTTGACACCAGTGGCGCGAACTGCCACGAGCCACACACTGCTTGCATTACCATATTGAGGAAGGTTCCATTCATCTATAGGGAAGTTTTAGCTGGGGGCAAACCAGTAGATTTTGAGAAATCGTGTATCTCTTATGCCGACTCGATATAGAAAATTTTAGCCAGCCAAACCCGTTATTCAGGCTGCATGCATGCGCAGATTGTTTTCTTGCTCGCACAGTCGAGCGAGTGACACAGTCACACAACATTCACTGCAAACACCACGCTGCACCGCACACACACAGGCCTCCATAGATATACACACCGCGGCGAGCCGGGAGGAAATACACGAAAAGCATTGAGTGGGACCGAAGCCATTTCGCGTAGTTTTTATTTTTATCAAGGACATAGGGACATTGAGGTACGAAATTGTTTGTCATGGGGGCGGATGGTAATGCTGTAAAATGACATTTCAGCCGACGTAGGTACGATAAATTTCCTTTCTGTTCATGGTATTCGCATTTTAATCATGGCAGAATAAATGGGTGAATTTTACCACAGTTTCTTGTCCTACTTTTTCGGTTTTGAAGGTAAATTTCTTTCGTAAAATTTCACATTTTAAAATCCTCCAATAGTCTGTTCATGTACATTTTTTTATCAGAAATCTATCATACTCCAACTTTCTTTACATTTGGAATCAGTAGTTTGTGTATCAAAGTAGATTTTAGCTTCGAAATTTGTTTACCTTTTTTTCGCATCGGTCCGTACACACTTGTTGATTTTATGCAAATGAAGTGCGTTCGTCAATGATAAATCCTGCGATAATTGTAGCGCTGCGCAGCGCCTGGTCAAGCACTCCCTAGATTGTGAACGAGGATGTGACGGTGTGGTAGTCCAGCCATGTAATTTATTTTTGCACACGGTGAAAGTCTGCAGTAGTTTGTACACTGATAAAATGTACTTGATCACTACATAAATAGCCGTCATAATTAATTTTCTCAAAAATGTTCAAATGGTATTAGGACAACAAAGCTGATTTACGGGTTTGGTAACATTTAAATAATCATCAATAGGGATTTGTAAATACCACTGATGGGACTACGGAAAATCACGATAAATGGCCTTGCCCTACAGTCCATATACTGTACATGTACATGTATTAATTAATGAATGGTTGCATCCATCTGTGTACAGGTGGAGTAGTAGGATGTTGTTTATATTGTTGAGTAATTCAGTTTCCTGTACGATCAATAAAAAAGGAAATCCCTGTTCACAATTTAGATTACTTCATTAATTAGGAAGTTAAATAATTCTGATTGTTTGTGATGCGGGGAGCATCTAGGAGGGTTGGGTTGAAGGAGGAGGATGCACCGAATTGGGTGAAGTGGAGGGAGGGGGTAAGGCAATTGTTGTTAGAGTGAGATGAATTTGGACACCCCTGTAATTGGGGACAAAACTGGATTTAAAATCAGGATTACTAAGTATTGGAATCTGGGTCAGTGAAGATGACTCAAATGTCATTTACTGTATGGGTGACTGCCTACAATATTCTTGAAGTTGAGATGTCCTGCATACTGTATTGTACAGTACATGTATGTGTGTACATGTATGTTGTACAAATACACTGTATGTTGTATATCATTTTAATGAATCAATTTAACTTACGGATAACTTAATCTAATTAATATTGTAAATTAGTTTGCATTTTAGTTAAATGCTTAGAAAATTGGTAGCTTTGCATTACATGTACATGTATATTTGTCATTATCATCTTTGTCAAGATCATCATCATTATCATTATTATAATTATTATTATTATCATCATCATCATTATCATCATCATCATCATCATCATCATCATCAATCATCATCATCAATCATCATCATCATCACGTTTTGCATTTATAATTTGTATGGGGATTCTTTTTCCTCCAGAATCAGTACAAAGCCGAGCCTCTGTGATTAAATGAGTTTTGAGCTTTGATCATTTTGATAAACAGATGATTGGCTTGCATCGTGTGCTGCAAAGCCTTCCTGAAATAGTCTTCATGCAATGGCAAGCTCTCAGACGAAACTGTGACATGTTTGTTGAAGAAAGTAATTCCTCTCTCGTTGTTTATATTCACTGTAAGCGGACCTCGTTCTGGCTCCTGTGCGACACATTGCGCATCGCCAAAGTGGCCTAATGGTTACCCTGTAAATAAATTGCCGGCAATTTCCACGAGTCACGCGGTTAGAAACGGGGTCACTCCACGGCAGCTGAGTACATCGTAACGAAAGGTTCCTTGACAGAGCCACTCGAGAGACAAGTAACCCATCACCAAGTGCTGAAGAGTTGGCATTTCAGCTAGGCAGGAATCTATTCCAGGCATAATTGGTCCGTTATTCACAAACTGGGTTTATAGACGTGGCATCTTAAAATCTTCTGCAGTTTTAGTACATGTAGTGTACATACACTGTAATACACTGTAGGAAGGCAGTTTTTGTTCAAACTTCAGTTTTAATCAAATTTGATGATTATTCCACAAATCTTTTTCTAATATCTCAAAGCAAATATTTTTTTTTTACACGTTTGTCCATTTTTGTTACCATGGGAACCACAAAATTAATTATTTAATTTTCTCATATTTACTTGTTTATGCCTCGGCCCTCTAATCTTCCTTTCCAATCCTTGAATGAACATTGGCACACATAAACTGAGTTATCACAGAATCTGTTTATTTCCTGCAGATACACTGTAGGCCTATGTATGTAAGAATAGGAACAGTGATTTTCCGCAATTGCAGAAAATAGGTGGAAATCCCAATAATGATCACATGAAACAGAAAGTGGTTTCAAATGGAAAATCATGAAAAGCCTCCTTTTTTTACAAAGACTCTTTTTCCCTTTTTGAAAGAAAAATATGAAATTCAGGACAGAATTTGGAAAAAGTTAACAAGAAAAACAACAGCACTGAAACGGTGGCAAAACAATAAAACACAGGACAGAATTGTTACTTTTTCACTACAAGTACAAAGTGTATGGCAAAACAGAATTTTCATTTTTCATGTATTAGTTGAAACGGAATTCCAGATTATTGAAACTGGAAAAGGCCTTTTCTGAAAGTGAAACAGAAAAAATCACTGTCCCTATAAAAACAAAACCTTACTGAAAATTTCAATCAAGGAGTACCTGAACAGTTTAACGATTAAAGAGATAGGCCTACTTGTGCTCACATGTGAGTGTACGACTGTACACACATCGTGTACCATACACTGGGACAAACAGAATTTAGGTCTCTTGTCCTGCAAGTACAGTATGTTCAGTACACTCTATGTGCAGAGAAATATTGATCATGTGGTGAAGATCATTACAGCGGCTAACTTCGTTTACATGGCCATAGGTGCAACTAGGGAGAGGGGATTGAAATTAGCTCACACTCCATTTCCACTCCCAGTAGTGACATACCAACCTTGACCCTCGCACAGCATGTGTGCAGGGGACAGACAGACAGACAGACTTACACACAGGCAGATAGACATCAGTCTGGGAGCCGGGGTCCACCTGACACTGTTTTGTGTACAGACTGAATGAACGTGGAGAGGCTGACTCAATTTTACATTGTTTGTAACGGAGTCTTTAATTACGCCAGTCATAAAGGGACCGAAAAGTCACATACATGTATCGTGATGTTTTGGAGGTGGCCCGGCTCGGGTAATATTCGAGAATGCCCGTATACTTTCGTAAAGCGAGCGCGCACGAATTATGTACACTTCCCTATGCAGCACGCATTCAACTGAAGAAAGACAAACTGAACCCAACTGATAACGGCCATCGTTTTTACATCGATGATAACGGCCCTACCCTCAACGGCAATTCTGTTCGCAGCTACACGATTGTTGTTACGCACGGCCTTGCAATGG
This sequence comes from Eucidaris tribuloides, assembly GCA_001188425.1. Lineage (NCBI taxonomy): Eukaryota > Metazoa > Echinodermata > Echinoidea > Cidaroida > Cidaridae > Eucidaris > Eucidaris tribuloides. The sequence continues at coordinate 22,113 of JZLH01S0093868.1, read as the reverse complement.
GGCAAGCGAATGGTATTGAACGTACATGTACATGGATTACGAGCGGTGCATCCCTTTCAGTTTTTTACTACACTGTACAGAGTACTGACAGTAGGCCTACTTTACTAGAGCTGTAGTATTTGTGATATTTCCAAAAACGGTTGAAGATAAGATTGATTACTTACAGAACAACATCATTTTAATATGAGCTGCTTTCAAACCTGTGAACAGATGGTATTCCGAAAATGTCACTATAGTACAGGAGAGAGTAGTTGAAAACAACAGAACACTTTGTTTTGACAAATCTGCTACACAAATCCCCACTGCTGACAAAGTACCAACAGAGAATTTAATATGTGGAACAATGTTAATAATTGTTGACACACTGTAGCATTCGAGGGGAATTTCAGCGGAAAACTTAACCTGTTCAACCTGCCAATCCCTCAGCTTTTTATTGCATATGAAATGAAATAGTCACACATTATACTGCAAACGTAATGAAATGTGAAATTTTGATAAAAGATTTTCCATCATCAACCAGTACTGTGTATTCTCTTTAATGTACCATGAAAACTATCAGTTTTGAAATAACTTTATAATATTTGAAGTTCAAACAATCTTGTTACTCTGTGAAACGATTGTGTCAACATACATGTATTGTTTTTTTTTTCACAACCAATGCTTACTGGTCAATGTATTTACATGTAGATAAATGGAACACTGAAATTAACTCTGTCTTCAATCTTCATACTGAACATCTCCTTGCAATTATGTTTGCACAGCAAAATTGCACAACTGTAAAACAGTTATGTAGCTGAATCCAAACGTAATTGACTTGTCACAAAACCCACTGGGATGATGAAAAAGGGGGACTTTAATATTAAAGTGATAGGCTAACATTGTGAACCTTCAATTTAAAAAATTGCCAAACTTTGATATCTGAGCTGCATAGTAGTGTTCAAATGGACAAATAAACACCCTAGAATACAAAAGTTTGGAAAGTTACACTGCCAATGGCAAGTTATACATGAATAAACAATAAAACTCGGGGCGAGTTTTATTAACCTTTATGTGTACACACAGTAAGTCTATAGGAGAAAATGGGCAAGTGAATCTGGTAAACTTACGATTTTCACTTTTTTAAAGCACTAAATAATCATTTTTAAATACAATTTGTTCAGGGCTTCATTTTTAGACCTCATCAAAGACACTGGTAGCATGGGGAATCATGCGGCTCAGATTTTTTTAACTGTGGTAAATGTTAGCCAATACCTTTAAATGGATTCTTCTTTTTCTTTATTTCTCCCACAGAATTCAGGACTTTTGTGTTTCTATTTGCCTCATTTGTGACATCAAATAAGGTAAGTGATTTTTTTTCTTCAAAATCTCAGAAAAGCGAAACTGTCATCAAAACTTTTATCAGAACATGCATTTGATAGATTTTTCGTTGTGAAATCAAAGGCCTGTTTCACATCAAACTTTTAGATTACATAGTTCATTCAATTTGATTATTTTATACAAATCAGTGTAACTGTGTGCCACCACATGAGATTGTACTCTAAACACTGCGTATTCGAGTTTAACGTTTGGAGTGGCATAAATATGTCATTGGCGGTTTCCAAAAGCGCTCTCAGGCCGGTTTCATTAATTTTCATCTGTAAAACATTAAATGCATCGCAATCAGATGATATATTGCTGCAGTACATCGGGCTATTCCTGGACTGTGTATAAACATCGTCCCACTTCTGTTCCACAAACTTGGCTTAGTCACGTCACGCACATCTTGAAAATGATGCCAATGAGGGAAATGAGGCGTGGCATTAACACAGAAACAGAGACGTCCATTATTTTGGAATATCTCGGCAAGATGACTGTAATCGTTGTCATCAACTGCTATACATTATGAGTTCAGGACTATTCAATTAAGGTTTATGGTGCTGATATCATCCTCCCATCTCACCCCCACCCCACCCCACCCCACCCCCTCCCCCTCCGAAAAACAAGAAACAACAACAATCATATTTTGTTGAAAAAGAAGAAGCTGTCGTACTGTTGTATTTTCTTTGTTTGCTTTGTTTTGGATTTAAATTTGTGTTTATTTCTCATTCATGTTAATACTTTATTTGTATGTACTTTGCTTCATTTTTGTTTGTTTGAATATTTTCAACCCTTTACCGTACACGCTGAATATTTCATGGCAGTTCTATTTTTGCAAATTTTGTGACTATGCAAACATAATAGATATCACTTCCTTATACAGCGTGGCCCAGAAAGAATGCTACACATGCGATCATTAATTTCTTCAACATCATCCACAAAATGTCATTGGTGATTATTTCATGGGTTAGAACATTCTTTTTCCAACAAAGTGATACCTTGATCATTAATTTTGATTGAGGTGTTTGGGTCTTAAGACTATTTTTCAGAGGCGAAGTAATTTCCTAAATTTGTTATTTTTTAAACTCCAGCAATCATCAGAACACCGAAATATTCTTGCGTTACGGTGTGCCATAGTATAGGCTCCGTTGAGACAAAGGGCAGGAATGCCCTTGCTTTCATAAGGAAGACGATGTGAGCTACATCTCCATTGTCATCGTGCTTTGTGTGGTATGCGTATGGCACGCTGAGACGTGAGAATATCTTGGTGTTCGGATTCGCTGCTGATGAAAAGTTTGCAAATTTGGGAAACGACATTGCCTCGGAAAAATGGCCGCAGGATCCAAACGAATTACTCAAGATCAATGACACAGTATCATATTGCTGGAAAAAGAATGTTCTAATAGCTGAAACAAAAACCAATGACATATTGCAGATGATGTTGAAGAAATTAGCGATCGCAGGTGTTGCATTCTTTCTGGGCCATCCTGTATATGTAAGTCAATGAAAATTATACAATAAAATGGCAGAAACAAACCCTCACAAATTCCCTGTCTTGAAACAAAATTATGAAAATATCTACCTATATCCCATATGCAAAAATTAGCGTATCCATTATTTAACAGTGGATGCTTGAAAAAGAATGTTCTAACAGCTGAAACAAAAACCAATGACATATTGCAGATGATGTTGAAGAAATTAGCGATCGCAGGTGTTGCATTCTTTCTGGGCCATCCTGTATATGTAAGTCAATGAAAATTATACAATAAAATGGCAGAAACAAACCCTCACAAATTCCCTGTCTTGAAACAAAATTATGAAAATATCTACCTATATCCCATATGCAAAAATTAGCGTATCCATTATTTAACAGTGGATGCTTGAATCATTGAATCACTGACAATAAAGATGGGAGTGTAGAAAAAGTAATGTGCACCTGTGCGTTGTAAGAGGATTTCAGTCCAAACAGGTGAATACTGAATGTGAAAAATGTTGCAAACTACAGTATGTACCAGTTAAATTCTGGCTCTTAAAGTGGTAAAATGTAGAGAGGATGTCTTATCACCAACATGATGTGTGTCGGTTTGTGACACTAACTCCCACGTCGTGATGCCTCCCTTTAAATCCACCCGGTCTCATCTGTTCCTCGTCTGCTCCTCCTCAAACCGACTTTTCTTCGCCGAGTGATGGATGGTTTACCAATTAACAACCGACATTCCTAGTTCAAATTCATTACCGTCATGAGTGCGCTGTGTTCCGTCTCGTAGAGATGATTGCAATTGCCATCACTGAGCATCTGCGATTCCCACAGTCCGTACCCGACTTGGGCGGCTCAGCGCTTGAGCTAGAATTTCGCATCAAGCCGTAAAGCTCCCTAATTAGCACAAGCCTCACTTTGTACTATTTGGTTTTACCAGTTTAGACCGACTGTGAGTATTGTATCATGACTATTATTAATTTTGGTACGGGTTTTATTCCTGTCAAATGGATGGACCATTGATTGTACTGATTTATTGTTTTGATTGATTGATTGATTGATTGATCGTATTGATTGTACTGATTTTTTATCAGTGTTCATGTCTTTAATCCCACAATATTGAAAATGAAGCCCGCTGAAATAAATAATTTTGTTGCAAATGTTTCATTTTGGAATTACATGTAACTGTGTTCTGTACACTGTATCCTGTGTTTTTACATGTATCTGTCATGGAACCATTTGTTATCATAGAGTACATGCTTTCAGCTACATGTATCTCTGCCTAATTTTCACAGAAAACATACTTTTTTATTCCCTAAATTTTGGTGCCAACTCACACTGTGTTGGGCCTTGGGGGATTTCTTTTTTAATTTCGTAATTGACTACACAAATATCACATTTGTATTCTACTCTGTGTAGTAGCAATTAAATCATTATTGACCATCATGGCAGCTCATTACAGTTTCCCTGGTAAAGTGTATCATGAAAACAAAATTGTATGTAATTGAAATCCCAAAATGTTTTGTAATCGTTTGTCTTAGGCACTACATGTACGTAAATGCATTTTTGTTTGTGTACAAGGCAACATGTACTGTATGTACACTGTGCTACAACTTGGTGAGAACACTATAAATACATTGATTCCTCCACCTCCTGCAGTCAGGAAATAGGTAAATCAATTATAAGTTGGATTAAAATAGATTTGGGTTAAGAATGGAGAGCTTACTATATTAATAAAACAGTAGTCTGAAATTAGGCAACTTGCAGCCCTGTACCCTAGGAGCATTTTTATATGGTGGGCAAAATGTTTGCAAGTGTGATTACAATTGTCGATCAAGTGCTTGAATTTTGATATACCTGTGTGAAAGCAAACTACAATCTCGATTGCAAATTGAATCACAAAATTTAAAACCTTCTCCATAAGTGTTTTGTTATCGTGAACCTCCAAAATTATGCTGCAGTGTGCTCATGAATGGCTTGGCTTGACCTTTTAAAACATGATTTGTGTAGCAAAGCCCATGAAAAGTGCACTGTAAGGCACGTACATGTAGACAAGTGTGTCACAGCCACACAATCCATCCTGTGCACGGTTGATGGACAGTGTAGCCAGAAACACAGCTATGCTTCTTCACTACATGTAGAATTCAAATTCTAATTGCATTCTCTGCAAAGACTTTTCTCTCCTGGGTACAGTGTACATGTACATTAGTCGGTAAACTCTTAATTGCCACGATTACAATCTTGTCTGCAACCATTTGGCTGCCATCTGAAGATGGTCTATGACAGGGCTGGTCTCAGACTGGCCCGGTCCAGTCCACTAGCTGTGTAAACACACAAAGTAGACATGGGCTAGCATCTGGTTAGGTCAGTTTTCGGTCCACATCAGGTGGACTGAGGTTGGTCCGGGATTTGACCCGCTTGCGGTGTAAACGCAAAGCGAACTGAGGCCAGCCCCAAAAATTAGAGGTTGTAATAGCGGATACTTGGTTGTGTGTCACTAGATGTTTAAAGGCAAGGTTCACCCTGGCATCAAGTTGGTTTTGACAAAAGCAGAACAATGAGAGAAACATATTAATGAAAGTTTGGAGAAAATTCACAATAGAATAAACAGAGTTGTGGAATTTTTAACTTTTGAATTTGTGACGTCACATGCGAGCAGCTCCCTGTAGGTCTTGTGATATAAATTGCATAAAAGTGCCGTTTTTTCAGAAATGTGAAAATGAATTTACCTGTGCTTTACATGTATTATCAGAAACATTATTTCATACATGCTTCTATGAAAAAAACCCATTTATATTGTACATGACATATTGGGAGCTGCTCGCATGTGACGTCACAAATTGGGAACTTTGAAACCCCATAAACTCCGTTATTCTTTTGTGGCTTTTCGCCAAACTTTCATTAATATGTTTCTCTCATTGTGCTGCTTTTATTAAGACCAACTTGATGTCAGGGTGAACCTTGCCTTTAATGAAAAACCACTGGGGGATGGGCCCAGGGGTGGTGCCAGGGTAGAATCTGAAGGGGGAGCAAACATTTTTGTGGCCAAATTAGTAACTGAAAGGTCGCTTGGGGGGGGGGGGCCAAATCTTGTAAAACACTATTACATTGTAAATCCCCGTAATTTAAATTAATTGAAGCATCATACACTCTCACACTTGTGGTGAATTAATGAATGAATGACTAATCAAAATTATCCTTTTCTTTGGAAGTATTGTTGTTGATTATGTGCATGCTCCCTATCTCCTGTCATTTAAACACAAGTACTGTCATATTTAAATGTTGGGTGACACAGACCAATCTCGTACACGAGTATCTTTCTGAGTATAAACACACAACTATAAATTCAACAGTATATTGACTCACATGTACAGTAATAGCCGATAGAGAGAGGGAGAGAGAGAGATAGAAACAGACCTGATGAGTAATTACTCACCCATCAATGTGAGTGTTATTCTAATTTGTGTCCCATTTGCCGTACAGCGTTCGTGGAACCCAAACGTGATCGTGCTGTCAAAATTTGTAAACGGGATAAAATGATGACTCGAACATAATGGCCGATTGCCGCCACAATTTAAACATGCACTTTTTATGGCAGCGATTAGAGTGTAGGCCTACAGTATGCAACAGGCCAACTCTGTAGAAAATGACAATGGAAAATGACTTCTCAACAGAACTTTAAGAAATGGTAGCTGTAGGATAAACACTCAATTTTGTGAATGGGCCAAAATAAACAGCAATCTTTACAAGGGTGTGTCCTTAGAATTTACTCTGCACATTGTAGTTTTGCTGTCGCACACATCCAGACTTTTGTTGGTCTTGCCTTTTATGACAAGCATGTTGTTATTTCTTTTTCCGCCAAAATAAAAATATTGCTTTGTGGATTGCTCCATGGAGAGGAAAACTAATCTTCCTGCTTGGTGTATGTACAGTAAATGTGTTTGTACAGTATACATGTATACAATGTCATTGCTGGAGTACAATGTAGGCCTACCAGTATCGAGGTATGTGGTAATTTTGTCTGGTACAGTACATGTACATGTAATGTAGGTTTGAAGACAGGGTCTGTTCAAGTAATAGAAAGTGTATCATGCATGATAAAACATCTGTTCAGATGTAAGGCATATCTGTTATCTAAATAAATTCTTAGACAGTGCAGAATGTTAGAAATTATCTATTGCCTACAGAATGACTACACTGTATAATACGCGTTGTACAAGTCATGTTCGTTTACAAAGCACTGTATGTTTCCTCATCCTGTATGTGCAAGCACTACAAAGTTGCAGGAACTGCAGGAAGCATTCAGTATGCATATTTTAAAGGGAAAGTCACGTTGGTTTTTAATATATCGAACAGAAAAATGAGAAAAACATATTAATGAAAGTTTGGTGAAAATCCACCAAATAATAACAGACTTTATTTATTATGAAGTTTCAAAGTTTTAATTTTGTGACGTCACATGCGAGCAAATTTTTTTTCATAATGAGCATATTGTATTCAAATAATGTTTCTGATTACATATTTAATGCAATCATTTTTAAAGGCAAGGTTCACCCTGACATCAAGTTGGTTTTAATAAAAACAGAACAATGAGAGAAACATATCAATGAAAGTTTGGCGAAAATCCACCAAAGAATAACAGAGTTATGAGGTTTCAAAGTTTAAAATTTCTGACGTCACATGCGAGCAGCTCTCCATATGCCATGTGATATAAATTCCATAAAAGTGCCGTTTTCTCAGAAATTTGAAAATGATCTTACCTTTCCATTCAATGTATTATCAGAAACATTATTTCGTACATGCTTCTATGAAAAAACCGCATTCAGTTATCATGAACCATTAAAAAATGGAAATTTATGGAATTTATATTACATGATACATGTATATTGGGAGCTGCTCGCGTGTGACGTCACAAATGTAAAACTTTGAAACCTCGTAACTCTGTTATTCTTTGGTGGATTTTCTCCAAACTTTCATTAATATGTTTCTCTTATTGTTCTGCTGTTATTAAAACCAACTTGATGTCAGGGTGAACCTTGCCTTTAATTTTGTGAGAAAAAGGCATTTTATGTATGGAATGTGCATGACAAATGGGGGAGCTGTTTGCATGTGATGTCTCAAATTTGAAACTTTCAAATCAACTTGATGTCAGGGTAGACTTCCCCTTTAAATATTATCCGATCAGGTCTTGCCTGGGTTGGCTGCTTTCAATGAAAATTTTTCAAATATGAAACTTTATTCTTTTGATAAAAAAATATTTAAAAATCAACCCTGCATCTTGTTAAAATGTGTGCCATATTATACATGTATGTGGCACATGCCTGAAGGACAGATTCAAGTGTCTTCTACATGGATGTGCACAGATAACGGCAAATGGAGAAGTAGAAAATTGAATTCTATGGCTGTCAGATCCAGTCAGTGACCACACTGCCTGACTAGAATGACAGCACATTGCCTACACTGGCTAATCCTTCCGGGCATGATTTCTCCATCAATTTCTCCACAAATCACTCCTTGTGTTAACTCTACAGTCCAGTCAGAGACTAGTCTGGTATTTTTTTAGGACATGGGTCTGAGGTTGTGACTGAAAATGGCATCAAATGGCATCAGTCCCATTGTTAAAAATATTTTACTTCAACACATTGGATGTGGCACTAGATTTGCTAAATGGTCCGGACATAATCTTAGTAACGAGCAGTTTTCAGTCAGATGTATTGTAATCCGCTTACATGTAACTCGCACAAGCACTGACACAAAAGACTTACTGGACTCCTGGCATCTGAAATATATCAAAGAATTAAGAGCAATTACAAATTCCTTCATTCTATGGCAAATGAGATTTACATAATTGGTAGGAGGTCAAATACTTAGCAGTAATACTAAATTCAAATTTTAAAGTGGTATCCAGACGTACCTGTAAATAAAATATGAGAGTCTCCTTTATTTTAGATAACAAACAAAATAAAAAATTTTTACTAGGGAGGACATGCCCCCTCAACTACAGTTGTAGGGACAGTGATTTTCCGCGATAACGGAAAACGGACGAATTCCGGAATCACAACTTGAAACGGAAAATGAGTTTCAAACGGAAATCACGGAAAACCTCTTTTTTCTCCAAATTTTTACTTTTTGAAAGGAAAAAACACGAAACTCAAAACAAAAATTAGAAAAAGTTGACACAAAAACACAGAAACCGCAAGAAATATTTGTTTCAAGTTTTACATTTATAAACGGAATTGTCATTTTTCTTCATGCATACAAAGTCTATGGTAAAACGGAATTTCCATTTTTCAGACAAGTTGAAATGGAATTCCAGATTTTTGGAAACGGAAAAGGCCTTTCTTGAAACGGAAAATCACTATCCCCACAGTCCACATTCTCGGGACTATGGACTGTGGGGAGGTACAAGAGATGATGGTCTTCAAGTCTGATATATTACAACAAAATATTATTGAGAGGCCTACCAACCCCCATCTGACATGATGTTGGGTTGTAAGGGTGACAAACCAGGTCATTGGAAGTTGGCAGGAACAGATGGACCATCAGGGGGTCAAGAGAAAAACTTGACCTCTCCTCCCAAACTTGTCTCATAGATCTGTCAGCACGTTATAACTGTCAGCGATGATAATTTATATAAGTCTTGATTCCAGACACTGTGACTATTTCTTCTCCCAATGAATTACAAATTTTATGACCTACCAAATGCAAATATCCCCTGCAAAAAGTGAATTTTTGCACATTTTACTAAACTTAAAGACACAGGCTAACATTGTGGAGCTTCAAATTAAAAAAAAATTGTCAAACATTGCTATCTGAGATGCATACATGTTATTGTAGTAGTGTTTGAATTGACAGATAAACACCCTAGAATACAAAAGTTTGGTAATATATGCTACCACAGGCAAGAGATGACTGAATAAATTAGTACTCGGCCCGAGTAAAAAATAGTCTATTTTACACACAGTAGGCCTAAGTCTACTTTTACTTGAATAATCATTTTGAAATACAATTTTTTTTTCAGGGCTTCATTTTTAGACCTTATACTTAGAGCATGAAGGCTTATGAAGCTCACATTTTTAAAACTGTGGTCATTGTTATCCTGTGGCTTTAATTCTAGCGAATTCCCTGTCTTGAAGCAAATTTGTAAAAATACACAAAATATACGGTGTAGGCCTACACTGTATACAGTTCCCTATTAAATATTGGATAGGTTAATCCAAACAAGGGTTCCACATTAGCTTTTTCATTTACTTGCCCTTTGGGTAACAGAGTACACTTACAATAATTTTCATTTTACAGTAATCAACTACCAAATTTTGATTTATGTATCTGTGGTACCTCACCGATGTGACATACCAAAATAAACAGACGAATCATTAGTCATCAGAATTCAGAAATAGTGTTCTTGTGACTGAACTGAGAAATGGCAAACCCATCTTCCCACGCAACACCTTCATTCAGACCCTCATTCACGACCAAAGTTCATGAATTTTCAAGAGCGTTCACAGTCACACATGCCCACGTTGTGGGAAACGATGCATGAACGACGACGACTCATGCAATTTGTTCGCCCATGCATGGCACTGTAGTACAGGTTTGGTTGACATTGAACATGCGTTTCTCAAATTAACTGTTGTTAACTACATATAACTTGAAATGAGAATAAATGTAGAACACACATGTAGATGTAGCTTTTCACTTTAACAGGGCTCTCAATGATTCCTTTAAAATGCATTTTTTGGAGGCTTATAATAGTTCAATACCAGGGCCCCATATTGCAAAGAGTTACAATCAATTATACAATTGATATCAAAATTTGTAAGTCAATGGCCATCAGTGCACTGAGCAAATCTCCAATCAATTATTGTAGAAGACCGGGCTCAGAACAGTGAAACTGCTTGCATGCAGAGCCATGCATCTGAAAGTTTTTCTTTTTGTTTACCCAAAACATTGGTTTATGGTACCTGTGAGATTTACATGTAAAACAAACAGTTTGTGCTTGCTTAATTCCACCATTGAAATTAGTTCATGCCATCATGAAAACAAACTGTATACATTCATAATCCATTTATTCATATTTTATTTCTGCTCATGAATAGAAGAGCAAATACATGTTCTCCCAAGCATGGTACATGTAGGCCAGTGTGTGTAATGTGTGCATTTACATGTACCTAGTACTTCAGCACCAAATCAGGGAAATCCCCTAAATTGTGTCCTTTGTGGTATCTTGTGTAGACCAAGTGTTTGTGTCAACAATCCCTAACAACCACAATACTGTACTTATAAGGAAATCTTTTTTTTCCTCCTTTTTCTTTTTTTTTCTTGCAGAAGGACTTTAGAATACAGTATGCTCCCCCCCCCCCATTTACATGTAATAATTAGAAAAAAAAATAGGTTTCATGGAAATTGTGGATTTAATCTGTCATCTAGTAATGTAGTAGTAACATACACAGTAAGTGGTGTTTGACTTGTTTGTATTGTTGGCTTACAGTGTATGTTGCAGGATCTGGAGACTACGTACATGTATCAAATTAGCCTTGCTTGTATTGTAGTGTGCAAATTTACTTTTCAGTTATTTGATATCCATGATGTACAGTACTCAGTAATTAGTAAGCTAAACAACAGTCTACAGAAAAGTTCCAGTATGATTTGTAAATAGAGTACACATACACACACACACACACACACACACACACACACACACACACACACACACACACACACACACACACACACACACACACACACACACACACACACACATACACAGGCATGTGCTCAATGTAGACACACACCAAACTGGTTAAACATTCCAAATCAACTTGATGTTTAATTAAAGGTCAAGTTATTCATTAATGAACCATTCTGAGAACTCATTAGAGTATGAAGGATCATGAATGTTGTTTAATGAAGGTAGGAGTATTTGATAAAATGACAGTGAATTCCCTTGTCTCTGCTGTACAGGTTTACAAGATTGAAAAGGCTCCTTCCACAAAAATTGTACAAATTAGACCCCCCCCCCCCAAAAAAAAAAAAAATACAAGGCATAGACAGTGTAGAGGTATAATATTACTATTTTGCAAGAAATACATTTGCCGGGATCCCCCTTTCATGAAATTGATGAGGATCTTATAGCAGGAAGAGGGATGGCAATATTCATGTACTCGTGGTTGTGAGCGGCTGATTTGAAAGCAACCCAGTCAAGAAATTACAATAATGGAAAATAGCAGGATTAAAGGTATTGGCTAACATTCACCACAGTTAAAAAAAATCTGAGCCACATGATTCCCCGTGCTACCAGTGTCTTTGATGAGGTCTAAAAATGAAGCCCTGAAAAAAATTGTATTTCAAAATGATTAGTTAGTGCTTTAAAAAAGTGAAAATTGTAAGTTGACCAGATTCACTTGCCCATTTACTCCCATAGACTTACTGTGTGTACACCTAGGCTATTAAAACTCGCCCCGAGTTTTAATTGTTTATTCATGCATAACTTGCCATTGGCAGTGTAACTTTCCGAACTTTTGTATTCTAGGGTGTTTATTTGTCCATTTGAACACTACTATGTAGCTCAGATATCAAAGTTTGGCAATTTTTTTAATTGAAGCTCCACAATGTTAGCCTATCAGTATCACTTTAAATGCAGTCTTCATTTGGAGACAAATTTATTGCAGAATGAAGTACTATACACTACGCAAGTTTTTGTTGTGAAAATTGTGGTCAAATTGAAGTTTACTCTGTACTTTTGAATACCGGTAATTATCTGTAATCAATGTGACTGGTATGGTAAAGCTGTACAGTTTCAATTCCTATGAGGGTCGTACTTTAATTCCGGACTGGTCTATCTGTTTTTCCTGAAGTAAACAAATTCAAGACAAATCCTTTCACTGCCTACATACAGGTACATGTACATGTACACTCCAGTTAGTGTATGAATTGTACTGAACATGTCAGTATACCATTTGGTTCTTGAGACATTCAAGTGCTCCCATTTATGTTAATTAATTTCATATACTCTAGTAATTCATTTGTGAACCTTGGAACTGGAAGCAGCAAGACGAACATTTAATGGGCAGTGATATGACTGGAAGAAATTTTAAAAAATGCCTCTCAAACCAAACTGGTTGAAAGATAACATGTATCTCAGTGGATACACCAGCAGGAGTGGATCTCCTGGCTGGAAGGATTTATTTTGAATTTGATTACTTACATGTAAGCCAAATAAAACATGAACATACTAGCATTTTTTTTTCTCTCAAGCCCCAATAGAAATGGATCCCACAGAAAGCTACCCAACAGATTTGTCTTTCACCAGACATACTGGGGCAAGTCCAAGCTATTTGCTTTCACAAATTTCCAAGATGCCAATTTTTCAACTTACTGCAAATGAGTTGAGTTAGGTATCAATTTAAAGCTAAAACATTAAATTTTCATGACCTGATTAAAAAAAGTTGAAATATGTACTCCGTTAGTAGTAATCAATGAATACATTTGCATAAATAATGAGTCATGGTAATGCATGGGACATTAATGAATACATCATATTTCAATGTATTTCAATTGTTAGCAACATTTATGACCAAGCAGGTGCATGGTCATATA
>JZLH01S0093863.1:18976-32566 GCA_001188425.1 Eucidaris tribuloides | reverse complement strand
CCGGGCTAGGAATACGTCCCCAGGGAGTCGGAGATGGCGCACAAGTAATGTGCAGGCTTGATATGGGTCCAATGATCAGGGGGTAATCGTGTGACGTCGTGTGAGCACGGTTCTACAGTGTGGTACAAGACGATAAACCTCACCTTTACCTTTTTATTCACCCATCTGCAATGTCTGTTCAACCCCGTTAATCGTCACTGATGTGTCGTCTCGACCTATGACCTGATAGACGTAACCACTTCTTCTGCCGTAAAATAGCATTAATGTGAAGCTATATCCCCAAAGGCTGAAGGGGAGGAGCTGCTCGATCAATGTATCACCATTGCCACTATTTGGTACATATGCCCAATCAGAACCAGACACGATCGATACAGAATGAGATGATATAATACGACTTCCAGTAAAGTTTTTGCCATCAACTACCAAATAAGCTGACCCAGAGATTCTTGTAAAATTAAAATTACACCTTTTTTTAATTGACACACCATTAAAGCCACTGGCTAACATTTATCACAGTTAAAAATGTGACTACATAATCCTGCATGCTCCAAGTGTCTTGATAAGGTCTAAAAGTAAACCCCTGAAGAAATTGCATTTCGAAACGATTATTTAGTGCTTTAAAAAAAGTGAAAATCGTAAGTTGACCGGATTCACCTGCCCATTTCCTCCCATAGACTTACTGTGTGTGGATCAAAGCTATTTTTTACTCGCCCCGAGTACTAATTGTTTATTCATTCATATCTTGCCAGTGGCAGCATAAATTTTCAAACTTTTGTATTCTAGTGTGTTTACCTGTCCAATCAAACACTACTCTGTAGCTCAGATAGCAAAGTTTGACAGTTTTTTTTTATTTCAAGCTCCGCAATGTTAGCCTATTACTTTAAAATACATGGACCAGTTCCAGAACCTATTTGAAGAAAGAGTATGACTACAAGCAGAGGAGAGAAGAAGAAAAACAATGGACTGAAACAAAGAAGTGCGTTACTTACCCCCCCCCCAAAAAAAAAAAAAAAAATTAAATGTTAAAGTAAAGAGTGACGAAATCAGTAATATAGTTTAAAAATCACCATGGAAACACAGTTTACGTGTAAACACACACAGCCACGAACACACACATACACACACGCGCACGCACACCCACACACACATTCACAGGTGCGCGTATACGGTAATTGAGTATAATTTTTTATTCATCTACATAATATTGTGTTTATTTTAATATTTATTTATCAATTACTTTCATTCTAATTTACTTTTCCTTCATAACATGATAAAACATCATCAGTTCCTTTGGGCAATTTTGATCATACTCTTATTATAATCTGCCATCCATGGTCGAAGATGAAAGATTACAATTTTTATTAATATGTATATTTTACGTGTGAGCAGACAGAAATCGACGTGTACAGTGGAACAGTGATGGCGATATCCAATCAACGTGAGAACATCTTTGCCAGAAATATACGTTCGGCCAAAATGGATTATATTAAGTGATTCTAGTAGACTGTCTTAGTTTTGAATACTTCCCTGTTGTACAATATAAAGTGAGTACTGATTATGTATTATTGAATAACGACTGGGGACTTGGAGTGTGACTCTTCTCGTGGAGTGGTTAGAGTGGTATCCAAGCAGGTATATGTGACCAGAAATGCACAATCTGGAATAATGAAATCATATTCAGTGATTCCAACTGATTTACTTGATCGGGAATATTTTGCCGTTGTGTGGAGAAATAACGATCATTAAGACGGTCACCCAGGACACGTTGTGATATCTGCCAATAGCAATAACGATCATTAAGAAGGTCACCCAGGATACGTTGTGATATCTGCCAATAGCACACCATCCATATTGTGGTTTATGCCAAAACACCTGCCAATTATGGTGGTGAAATTCACCAGGCAGGTAGTGAGCTAAGGACCTCCTTAGGAATCTACGAGTCCGCTATTCTGGCAATTGAAGACACGGCCTTTACCGGCAGTCGTATTGTAGCAGCTCAGGCAGTGTTCCTTGCATTTGGTTTCGGACTGTGTTTTTGTACCACATTCACAAAGTTGCAATTGTGAAACATTGATCGAACAGTTTTTTTTTCCAATTAATTTTTGGGGACTAAATTATAAGACTATGTCATTTTATGAAAAACGAGGTGGCTACGTACTTCAGGTCTTACTCATAAAAAGTAGAGATGTTATCTGTCAGAAATAATGGGTAGCAATAAAAGTCTTTGCATGACTGACATGTCGTTATCAGCGTTGGGGTATTATGCACTGGCGTAGCAAGTCGGATGAAATACAATGAATTAAGGGGGTGGAAGCTATTGTTCAAGAACAACAAAAACCTCACAAATACATTGCACTTAATCCGGCTCGCAACGCCAGTGGGTATATGTCTTCCAAAGTAGCCGATTTAAAATCTGACTGCATATGCTGCATCGAGCAGTGTTCTTGTACCAAATGTTACAGAATAGTATATAACTGCTATCTAAGCTTTAAAGAAAATAGGAGTGATGCCTACGATCTTTGAGGCTGGCGCAGTAAATAGTAATACGAAACAAGCAAGACAGAAAATACAAAACATATCTTGTTTTACTTGTGGAATAACAAGGCATTATATTATTTACAGTTGTTTTCATTTCGTCAAATAAATACCTACATTTTTTCTGAACAATTATAAATGAAAATCAGGTTTGGTATCCCTTCCTCTACATAAAATCATCGGCGTTCATCCGAACCGTTGTATCAGTCGATTTTGGTCAAAATTTTTGCAGAAAATGAAAGTACAAGTCCTACTCTATACATGGTTAAATTTTTGGACAGTAATTTATTCTATTTTTTGAGATATGTGGGGATTTTAAAGGTGATGACATATAAATTTTGGAAAGCGTGTCCTGTAGCAGAGCAAACAACAACTGCGCGCACTTAATATTCAAATACGCGGTCAGCATACGCCCTGCACTGACTTTGCACGTGAAAGAGAGATACGACGGTTTGCTTGATCGCGCGTATTAAAAATGCGGTCAGCGTTGTTGAACTCCCTATGGCGTTTTAGTACAGGGAAAATCTAAACCGCTCACACCTAAATTACAAGCATGTAGCTCTTTTGCGATATTTTCTCTGATTCTTCGTTCTGTGTAAAAATAAAAATATCAATGTTGAGCAATTGTCTTGGTCTTTCCTACCATGTATATCTCTAGCAATGAACATCTTGTAATGCTTGGGACAAAAAGTGACAATTATGGTCAACTTTGAAGTCGACTTTCTCTGAATGAGTTTCGCACTGTCGTATCGCGATACAACGATTCGGATGACCGCCGACGAAATGTTCGCATTTTAAATATTCAAGGTGTATCATCACCCCATTATTCATAAGGACATGGACAAACTAAATTACCCATTTAAATGTACTTGAAGACATCTTTATATCACTGGCGAAGCTGACATTTAAATACCTTTCTAGTCCTTAAGGATGATATTGCATGATAGTCTAGTCCTTAAATGTGCATTTCATAACACAAATCAATCTTAAAATTGTGTGTATTAAGCAATACAATTGTCTCAACATATACTATTTACTTTCAGTTTTGCACATGTTTGACAGTTTGAAGTGATTATGATTGCAAATAAAGAGAACACACTCATGGTATACTACCACCTACTTATAAAATATTTGTAAGACAATATAACCGTAGGTGTATTAATTCTAGTAACAATCATGAAAATGCACATGGATTGTATACAATTACCTTTGCCAATGTCATGAATTACACAAAACGTACCGCTATACATTTTAATTGCAGATAATATAAATACAACCGATCTTCAATATGTATTTTCTGTTTCAAGCGAAATAAATACATTGTTTGAAAAGAGTGACGATTTGAAATTTTAAAAATTACAGTTACAGTTTGTGCATGTTTTACAGCGTGAATCTACTAAATATCTATTCCACACACAGGAGTGGATCTTACTTTAACGTTGATACTTTGGAACTTCTTAACAGCTACAACATATAATGCATTACATGCAATATCATCCTTTAAAATAACTTACTAGCCAGTCGTAGGCCTCCAACATAAGCAGTTGAAATACTATAGCCAGACGAACCAAGTCCGTTGACCATGACAGAGAAGAGCGCCGATTGATTCCTGTTGGTATCCGTGTATGCAAACCCTTTAGGTACATTGTACGTGATTCCATAAATCATGGTTGCAGTGTCCCGGTGGTCAGCGCCCTCGTCGTATGGAGATGATGATGATAATATTAATAATAATAATCCATATTTTATTCGAAATAGACAGACATTACAAATAGAAATCTTTCGAAAATTCATTTTGCCCAATTGATCGTGGGCCCAGCAGCCACCTGAGCAGCGCAACAGATCGACGTTTGTCTAAATCCTAAAATCGGTTGGGGATCCCAAAAAACAGGGTACAGGCAACTCCATCTTTTAAACGGGTTTTGGTCCTGACGCGTCCGGGGCTGGAATCGACTCCGGTTGTGGGGGATGCTTCTACACTGAGGGCCACCGGTCTCGTTACTACGACATCATCAGCATATCGACAGGGTACAGTGACTTGGATGTGATAACGACCTAGATTTACGGAAGTCATGTCAGTCATGTAAAGAGTAAAATTGTTTGTGAATTTTTGTAATGATGGTACCATAATCAAAGACGGATCAGTATCTGAGCGACCTGCTTTCCAGCTTTTTTGATATTGCATCACCTGTACAGATTTATTACTTGATATCAAAGTAATTGTAACCTGAGAGACATCTCCTTCGTGATATTCACCCATCTACATTGTCTGTTCAACGCCGTTAATCGTCACCAACGTGTCGTCTCGCCCAGCTATGACCTGATAGACGTATCCACTGAGTCGTCCGTAAAATGGTACCAGTGTAAAGTTGTATCCCCAAAGGTTGAAGGGGAGGAGCTGCTCTATCAATGTATCCCAACCACCACTATTTGGTACATATGCTTGTCAGAACCAGACACGATCGATACAGGCTGAGATGCTACAATACGACTCCCAGTAAAGTTTGCCTCATATAGTATACTTACTTGTATGACATGATACACCTGCCTCTTTTAAATAGCCCGCGGCCTGCCACCGAGAAATTTAAGTTTCCACGGTGAAAAATTTACGCGCTTGCTCTGCTTATAAATCAATAACAAAGTAGAGGATTGCTGTTATTCGTCTTGTATCACAACGTCCTGACATTATTCCAGCCAAAGCGTAGTTTGGGTAAATTATTATTTTTTTTTAATGGTATTATCTTTTCAGATAGACTTATATGATCTATTAATAGCCTTATAATTGCTCGCACTAAAACTCTCTCATTTTGAGAAATTGCTCAAATGTAGAATGTGAGCCGGGATGGGGGACCCCGACATTTCCCATAAGTAACGTTGGCATCACAATAGATCTTCTCCGATAATTTAAACACCACAATTTGCTTTGATTTTGCTTTCTGATGTCTGGGGTGACAATAGAATAGTTTGTAAAAGATTGGCGATTATCTGATCAATCAAAAAAAAACTAAACATGGGCTTTAACAAAGTTTCGTGACTTCTCTCAATTGAACTGATGGTCAATGCAATCTAGTCCTTCGACATCTGCATCATTCGTATGAATAAGTATTCTGTGATCCTATATCAAACCTTGGACGTTATTGAGAGTACTGTACTATCATTTTTGTGTAAACATTTTACATGAAAGTTGAGTTAAGAGTATTTAAACTACTAGTTCTAAGTTTAACTTTCATCTGTACATAACAGGGATGTTAGAGTAGATGGAATCTGTCTTTTTTTTCATGGAAATATTTTTCCTTTGGTATGGGCAACTGTACCAAATTTATTTTACTGGAACCAAGTCCGGGAACAGAGTTAATTTTAATAGATTTTATTATAATTACTATAAGTGTTATTATTATCACTTCTATTATTTTGCGTTTTTTATGTTGTCCCTTTTTGGTGGGAAAGGGATATTTGAGTGCCGAAAAAGTTTGTAAAAATCACTTGAATAATACAGGCATGTTACTTCAATATTCATCGGGAATAACGGTAGATTTTTTTTTGAATACCCTTTGATGTAGTTGGGTTAATTTTAAAACTCGGAACAACCCATTTTTAGTTCGCCAGAGATACACTTTTCTGGTCATTTTTTTTCTTATTTTAAAACAGGAATGAAGTACATTACACATCAAAGGCGTAGCTAGGACTTTTTGAATGTTGGTACTTTTTTTTGGAAGGGACTAGCGTCTTCCACAGCCAGACAGCGCAGAAGTAAAATAAAAAGTTTTCAGGTCCAATGACAACGTGTTTCACGGCCAAATCACTTAATGGCACCTTATAACAACGTTTCCAGTTTAAAAGATCTGAGGTAGAAAATTCTTTATGCTTCTGTTTCTGATAAGGCCTAAAATTGAAACCCTGAAAAACTGCAAAACAATCATTATGTGCTTTAAAAAGTGAATGAAATGAACAGTTAATGAATAACATAATAAATCATATTTTAATTGTTTGATTTGTCACCTAACATGCCTCAAAAAAGTTTAATGCAAAATAAACCTATGAGCCTATATGCAGCCACAAACTGCACAAAGGACCGAGAAACAATTTTTAAATGGCATGAAGGAAAAACATACTTCTTTCTATAAGTACATTTGCCTGAGCTACGAAAATACATGTACAGATCAAAAACAATATAAAGTGTTGTTTACAATCTTATTTCATTTATGGTTTCTGTCTTTTCATTCTCGATGTCTTGTTTGTTTTCTTGCATTCTATTTTTCTCCTTTTTCCCTTTTTTTGGCCTACCTTTCATTCATTTCTTGTACTTTTTTTCTGTCTTATTCCTTTTTATTAGTAATCTAAATCTTTTGTTCATTCTTCATTCTTTCTTTAGTCCTTTTTCTTTCTTTCTGCCTCTTTCCTATGTCTTTCTTTCTTGTCTTTATTATTTCTTTCCTTCTACCTTTCTTTCTAAATCTATTCATTCCCTCTTGATGTCTTTGTTCATTCCTTCTTCTATCCTTTTTTTTCCTTTCTCTTCCTGCTAAGTGCCTTGATTTTTCTGTTTTTATTGTTCAGTCTTCTTTATTTTTTTTATTCTGTTTCTTTCTTTCTTATGACTTTCCATTCTTCAAAGCTCTCAATTTTTTTCTTTCTTAGTCTTTTCTGTTACTTTTTCTTCCCTTGCTTTTTTTCTTTCTCTCTTTGCATCTTTATTCCCTGCTTCTTTTCTCGCTTTTGTTCTTTTCGTCCATGTTAATTTTTTTAGAGGAACAACCAGGATATATTTCGTCAAAAACCCACCGATGGTAGTCCTTAGATATGCGTATCTGTGGTGATGTGTGAACGCCCTACATGCCGCAAAATTTACGATAACGATTTTAAATGCAGAGTAAATCTATTTAATTGCTGCTCTCGGGCTGGTCTCGGCCAAAAAATCAGAGACCAGAGGGTTCGAGACACAGACCAAGACCAAGACCGGAGGGTTCGAGACCGACACCGAGACCAAGACCAAGCAAATTGGTCTCGAGACTGGTCTCGAGACCTAGACCATTCTCGAGACCTCCAACACTGAACATATTCCAAAGTTCAGTTGGCTTGTGATGGTGCGTACCTTCATCAATTTAGTGCGCCACATGTTCGTATAGTTCAATGTTTTTGGCTTAGTACCTCCGATAAATTCAACACCGTATTACATGTATTACTATAAACATATTCGAATCTCCCGACTGCGGTACTGAGCAGTCATATTACATCAACACAGCCTGTATCTATCATGTAAGGTTCAAATCGTGCATTTGTATCAAATTCACAAACTAATGGTGCTGACACATTGATCGAACAGCTTCTCCCCTTTAAACTTTGGGGATACAACTTTACTATCGTACCATTTTACGGACGACGAAGTGAGACAACACATCGGTACGATTAACGGGGTTGAACAGACATTACAGATGGGTGAATATCACAAAGGGGACGTCTCCTAAGACACAACTACACTGATATCAGCAAGTAAACCGGTACAGGTGATGCAGTATCAGAAAGGCTATGATGGATCAGACAATAATTCCATCTTTGACCATGGTACCATCTTTACAGCAATAATGAGATTATTCTCTACATGACTGAAATAACCTCGGTAGGCCTAAGCCGTTATTACATCCAAGTCATTGTAACCTGTCAGTATGCTGACAGTGTCGTAGTTACGAGACAGACGTCAACATCTCAATCCAAGAAAGGTGCTGATCAGAGTGATACCACTACCACAATATGAGCAGTTAGTTACCAAGTGACGAAAGGGTACGCATACACGGTTACCAACAGGGACCAATCCGCTCTCTTCTCTGTCATGGTGCATGGAATTGGCTATGACATTTCAACTGCCTCCGCTGGAGGCTTGCGACAGTCTTGTAACTTACTTACTTACTCATACCGTAATTCATGAGTCGTAATATTACATGTATTTTCCATAACTTGACCTTTAGAAGATATACGTGATAATCAGGGATGTAGTCACGGCCGGCCGTTCCGAGTCACGAGGCCCCTGGAAAAATATTTTCCCACAGACTTTGTACACATGACTCGGTCCGAGGCCAAGGGCAAGGCCGGAAAAATCCGGCCTCGAGGCCGGCCTCGACTACATCCCTGGTAATAATATGAACCACTGGAATATTTGGAATCGCCATCTGACAATACTGATCAATCATACACAAATACAAAAATAAAGTAACGCTGTAGATCGGGGGAAATGCGTCTCACTTGATACACACTTTTATGAAATGCATGTTAAAAGCCTCGAATAGAACGCTTGGTACTACAGCAGTTCCAAGTTTTAAGCCCAATGCTTGGACATTCGAAACAGTAGGAGCTACAGAAGAGGAAAGTTTGATTGTTCGTGAGTAAGAGAAAACCAAATACGGTCATTAGAAACTACGTTCAGGTAGTCTGGTTGAGACAACAGTAGAAGGAGAGGTAGAATGGAACGTCAGGCCAGGACGAAGGAAAGCGGGTTAGATGGACTAAAATTCCAGTTTTACATTGGCAGACGAAATGACAAATTTTTCAAAGCCTTCTTAAAGGTGGTACAGCATTGTAACGTAATTAATCAACATGGCAACGTGTGGACAGGTGGCGATCGAGTGTTACCCCCTGTTTTCGGCCTAATTTAGTTGTTGGTACTTACCAATTGAGGAAGGTATGAGTTCTTGGACACGTTTCATAGGAGATGATAGCTGGATAAATTTCATTTTACTCACATTAATTCATGAATAAATGGCTGTTTTCATCCAACCATACATAACTGAGTGTTATCTGCATACATCACACATGATAGACCATGAGCACAAATAATATCATGGACTAATGTGGTATAGCAAACAGAGACAGCAGGGTCTGTCACTGAAACTAGTGGTAATCCTAGTGGAGTGGGGTAGGGTAGGGCGTGTCACCATAAATTTGCAACCAATCATTGTTGTGATTCATTCAAGAATGATCGTACTCTAGCTTGGTAACCTGTTCCACTAAGCCATACGCCTTCAATTTAGTTTATAACATCTGACTGGACCCACGATCCACCCTTCCATTGCTAGGCATTGTTGTACTTCACAGTGTATTCCACCAAACGGTAAAGATTTGTGTATGGCTGGCATTTAAGCCCTACAGGAATGATTGCATTGTTTAAAATCCAAGGGGGGCACTGAATATAGTACAAACAGAAAACAAACATTTTTTTTTTCATTTGGAACACCCGTTAAAGATTGTGTCAGGGATGTGCAAGTCCATTTCTTCCCTTCATTATCAATATCAAACGGTAGTTTAGTACTTACAAATGGTGTGTTGAAAGTTTGAGATCCATACGTCATGAATTTGTTGTTTTATGAGAAAAACTAATAACGACATGTTACCAGAATGTTGTTCTTTCCGTGAGTTTAAATTTTGCTCAAATTGCGAATCGCGGTTATGTGTACCGTCGCAAGACCAGCGGAGCGCACTGATTGGTTAAACGGCTAACCTCCGCGCGACCTTCGGCTAACGGCTGATCGGACAATTTGGGAACGGTCCGTGCACGTCGACGTCACGGATTTTTGTTTTTTTTTTGAAAAGACGTCAGAGTCATTTGAAAAAGGATGAAGTTTAACCGTCCAGATTTTCACCAAAACTCAATATTTTACCCCAAGTCTAGATGAGAGGTGTTTATTTATATAAATCTTCACATTAGATAAGATTTCAGCTGATTTCATTCATTTAGATGTTTTTGACGTGCAAATCAATGACACAATCTTAAAGGATTAAAGTAACGTTGGAAACTAAAATTATTGTTTAAATCAAAATTAAACACAACTTACCTACTCATGGCATACTACTACTACTACTACTACTACCGCCTTTCACGTATGTGTAAATGTTTAGATGTGTCACTCTCATTAACCAAAGTATATAAATACTGAATTACCATTATTTATTAGTTTACCGTCTACTAGACGTAGGGTAATTCGGTATTTACTTCGACTAATGAGAGTCCCTTAACTAATGTTTTACGCATATTTGAAAGACGGTAGTAGTTGTATAAACTTGCACCTACCATAAATTTTACATGAAAATGGTACAAGTATTCTTTTCTTTCAACAATTGTTTTTTAACAAACAAATTTCGTAGATTGGAACAGGAGGCATTTTCCTTGAAGTAAATATGGTTAACTGTGTTGCACGTAGAATGATTACAGGGGCATACAACGAAAAGTGTTCCGTTGGGGTTGATTATAATACTGACGCTTTTACTGCTTTACTTTGGCAAAAGGAAGCGAGTGAAAATATGAGTTATTAATTTTGTAAAATATCGTTGGTATTAATTCCATGCAAAATATGGAGAGGGGATCATTAAATAGACAATTATTTAACTCAAAATGCTGTGATATCCATGTCAATGTAAATGATAGACACTAATTGCTCGTTTATTTAAAAAAAAAATCTTGTATAACTTGCTTTCTTTTGCCAAAGTAAGAAAGTAAATACGACAAGTGTATTTGATACATGGAACTGTTGTTTCCTTACAGTCGTACGCGTCCAACGTAAGCAGTCGAAATTTCTTCGCCAGGTGGACCAAGTCCGTACACTATGACAGAAAATAGTTTCATTGGTTGGCATTGGTAACCGTGTAGGCAAACCCTTAAGACAAACTGTAGCTAACTCCACAAATCGTTGTATTAGTATCCTGGTGACCAACATCTTCCTCGTAACCACGACACTTTCAGTTTACTGACAGGGCACAATGACTTGGATATAATAACGGCGTAGATTTACCGAGGTCAGGTCAGTCACGTAGAGAAAGACTTTGTTTGTGAATTGCTGTAATAATGGTACCGAAATCAGAGAAGGATATCACCATTTCCATCTGAAGCACGGCCTTTTTGATACTGCATCACCTGTACAGGTTTACTACTTGATATCAGAGTAACTGCATCTTGGGAGACGTCCCCTTCGTGATATTCACCCATTTGCAATATGTCCAAAGTGTCGTTTCGACCGGCTATGACCTGATAGATGTAACCACTATGTCGTCCGTAAAATGGCACACATGTAAAGTTGTATCCCCAAAGCTTGGGTGGGAGAAGCTGCTCTATTACTGTATTACAAGTGGTGCTACTTATATGTGTACAGTCAGATCCAGACACGATTGATACAGACCGAGATGCCACATTACGCATTCCAGTACAGACCGTGTTTTCAACTGAAAGAAGGGCTGACTCGTAGCTTTCTAAGCTGATTTGTACCTTATTACCTGCCTGATATATCATACCACCATAATATGTAACTGATGTCTTGGGATAAACCACGACATGAGTAGATTGGCTGGTGGTAGATATAAGAACATATCCTGGATGACCATTAGCATTATCTTACAACAGGAAAGAACTCTAGACCAAGGTAGTCTACTGGAATCACTGCATATGAATCCATCGTACTAGAACGTGTATTTCTGGCCACGACCTTTAGAGGTTACTCTGATACCACCCGCACAGATCCATGGACAACTCTGAAGAGGTACCTATCGTTGGGCCGTATTGAAACCACTATAGAAGTACTTGTCTGGTAGTATTGGTACATGAATGGTGATCCTGGTTCTTAATGAAGTGTGTGATGACAGCCTGTGTACAGCCTTCGGCAGCTGTATCATTGTGATACTCGCTCGGTTGTTAGCACCCCAATTACGATAGAATCCAAAGACAAATTCTTTCCCCCATAAATCCACTTACCTATTCTCTCCTTCTTAGGCTTATGAGAAAGTGCTCCCCCCCTCCAAGAAAAAATAAATATGTGGAGCGAAGCGACCGAGTAGGGGTAGGTACTTTAAAAAGACGTGTTTCTCAGCATGGTAAATACATACTTAACAAATCTTATGACTTCTTTTTATCAATAATGCAGTCTTTGCTAAATCGCTTCAGTTTATTTATTAATATTTTCATTGTCCGATTTTTTTTGTTTGTTTGTTTGGGGGGCGCTCTGGGCGTCTTGACCACAAACATTGTTCGCCCCCCCCCCCCCCCGTAGAACGGCGCCTGGAGCTACATAAAAGGTAGGCCTTGGTCACACTAGCAGTTCGACTACCTGCGATCAAATGAAATCGTACGACAAGGGCCTCCGCTGACAGGTCGCAAGTAAGGCCTTGGTCACACTAGCAGTTGCGACTACCTGCGATCAAATGAATCGTACGACAAGGGCCTCCGCTGACAGTCGCAAGTAAGGCCTTGGTCACACTAGCAGTTGCGACTACCTGCGATCAAATGAATCGTACACAAGGGCCTCCGCAGCCAGGTCGCAAGTAACTCGCAGATATTTGTGCTGTATGGTCACACTTGTACGACCTGTTTGCCACTTGTCGCAAGGTAATACACGCACGAATACCAATCGCTAATCGCACGCACTAGTTGCAGCACGATCACCTGAGACAAGTCGCAAAATCGTGCGATCACTTGCGGCAAGTGGTGGGCAAATGTGCGATTGCCTACGGCTAGTGGTACACAAACGCGCGATTAGCTGCGACTAGTGGCAGGTATTCGTGCGATCACTTGCGATGAATGGTAGCTAATCGTACGGTTACTTCTGCTCATCGTACGAACGTCGTGCATTCACTGGTTTCAAACGATGCTACGGTTGGCATTTCGATATGCAAAATTATGCGTTTGTGAAATGAAGGTGTGAATGGAATGCTTTTTAACAACCTCAACAGAGGAAAATATTTATTTTACGTTCATTATTCACGTTGCTATATAAATCAGTGTTCCCTTCTGACATGCACCACTAATGCATAGAGACCTGTACTCGTACATTACATGTACAGTGTAATTCAGACATGCCTCCAAGAAAGCTCAGGAAGAGGGCGAAGCCTGTGGCGGAGGAAATAGAAGAAGCCTCCGTCGAAGATGCACAAGTGATGTTGAAGTTCATTCCGGACTTGATCCCGAGAATGACATTCACTTTATTAAACAGCAGCAACAAATATTAACCGAAAAAAATGCATTAATCACATTCCAGGCATTCGCAAGTCAGGATCACTATCGTAGGATGAGCTACCATTTGA
>JZLH01S0093855.1:1933-13919 GCA_001188425.1 Eucidaris tribuloides | reverse complement strand
TGCAGGGTATATCGAGTTCGAAACATTGGTTACCCCCTTAATATTGCTACAAACAAAAATTACACAGAAGTTTTCATTCAACCTATCACATTTACAACCTGAAGTGGCATTTCTATAGAAAGTGCTTTAAAAATTTGATACATCATTAACACTGTAAATCAGTGTCAATATATGTTACTTTTCAAATTTAAATAAAAAAGGCCAACATTTCTTTAAAATCTCAAATTTGATTAACATGACTGATCCCACAGTCAAATCCAACAACTGAAATGGACATGTAATTATTTTGAACTCAAATTCAAAACAAAAAGCAAGAATGGAAGAAGGAAATCACCTGGAAAGAAACTACCTGTTTTGGGTTCAAAATATTTTAGAAAAGTAAAAAAAATTTTTATAATCACCAAAGAGATATTTCTAGGATCAGTTTTTCAAAGTGGATATTAAAACTTTCTCTTGAGTGAATTTTCACTAAATTTTGACTAACTTTTTATGAATTTAAGAATAAAAAAACACTTTCTGTTAAAGTACGATTCTTTCATAATTTTACTAAAAAATGCACTACTTAGTCATAATTGTGAGGTCAGAAATGTCATGATTGTTTCAATTTTCTAAACTGTATAGTTCCTTGGCATTAAAAAGTTCAAATGAGAGTCAGGGGGTAGAGTTTAAACATTGGTACCGCCCTATAATATTGCTACACAGATTAAGACAAGTTTTCATCAACTATCACATTTACAACCTGAAGTGCATTTTCTATAGAAAGTGCTTAAAAAATTTGATAATCACGCTGTACATCAGTGTCCATATATTTACTTTGTTCAATATTTAAACAAAAAATAAAGCCCAACCATTTCTTTTAAAATCTCAAATTTTGATAACATGACTGATCCCTCAAATCTAACAGCTGAAATGGACATGTAATCTATTTTTGACTCAAATTCAAACAAAAAAGCAATGGAAAGGAAATCAAGACCAACTACTGTTTTGGTTCAAAATATTTTAGAAAACGCTAAAAAAAAAAAATTATAATCAACCCAAAGAGATAGTTCTAGGATCAGTTTTCAAAAGTGGAATATTAAAACTTTCTCTTGAGCTCTCATTTGAACTTGTTTAATGCAAGGGAAACTATACATTTTAGAAAATGAAACAAGTCATGGAACTCATTTCTGACCTCAAATTTGACCAAGAGTGTCAATTTTTAGTTAAAATTATGAAAGAAGTCACTTTAAACAGAAAAGTGTTTTTTTATTCTTAAATTCATAAAAAGTTAGTCAAATTTAGTGAAAATCATCTCAAGAGAAAGTTTTAATATCCACTTTTGAAAACTGATCCTAGAACTATCTCTTTGGGTGATTATAATTTTTTTTTAGCTTTTCTAAAATATTTTGAACCAAAACAGTAGTTTTTTCCATGATTTCCTTTCCATTCTGCTTTTTTGTGTAAATTTGAAGTCAAAAATATTACACGTCCAATTCAGCTTGTTGGATTTGATGTGATTAGTCATGTTAATCAAAATTTGAGATTTTAAAAGAAATGGCTTTTTTTATGTTTAAATTTGAAAAAGTATTATATATTGACACTGATTTACAGGTTAATGATTATCAAATTTTTAAAGCACTTTCTATAGAAATGCACTTCAGGTTGCTAAATGTGATAGTTGAATGTAAACTTTGTGTAGATTTTGTTGTAGCAATATTAAGGGGGTACCAATGTTTGAACTCTATACCCTGACTCTCATTTGAACTTGTTTAATGCAAGGGAAACAAGTCATGGAACTCATTTCTGACCTCAAATTTGACCAAGAGTGTCAATTTTTAGTTAAAATTATGAAATAAGTCACTTTAAACAGAAAAGTGTTATTTATTCTTAAATTCATAAAAAATCAGTCAAATTTAGTGAAAATCATCTCAAGAGAAAGTTTTAATATCCTCCACTTTTCAAAACTGATCCTAGAACTATCTCTTTGGGTGATTATAATAATTTTTTATTATTATTTTTTTTAGCTTTTCTAAAATAATTTGAGCCAAAGCAGTAGTTTTTTAATAATTTCCTCTCCATTCTGCATTTTTGTTTGAATTCGAGGTAAAAAATAATTACATGTCCCATTTCAGCTTGTTGGATTTGATGTGATCAGTCATGTTAATCAAAATTTGAGATTTTTAAAGAAATGTTGGCTTCATTTTTGATGTTTAAATTTGAACTTGAAACTTGTTTGACAAAATTAAGAAATACATTGACACTGAAAAACAGGTTGATTATAAAATTTTCATATATGGGTGTCAGGTACAATTTCAAGAATTACAAGAAAGGCACTTCAGGTTGCTCACTGTGAAACCATAATAACTTTCTCAATCGCTATTAACATTGAATTGTTTATTAATGTTTTTTGTCATTGACTTGCAATGTTATTAAACAGTTTATGAATGAAAAATTATTTCACTTTCTCAATTTAATTCTCAATCGCTAACATGGAATTGTTATTTTATGTATTTTTGTTATTGACTTCCAATGTTATTAAACAGTTCATGAATGAACAATTATTTCACTTGTTTCTTATTTTCAGTTTCGTGTATCTTATCATACCACACATTGTACAGCATATTTGTATGACTGATTTGTTCAGGAAGCCAAACGAGTTTTAAACTTAGTTGAGCCTGCCGAACTAACCAAGATTAGTAGAAAGAGACATCGTTTTTACGATCCTATAGCGCTAGTAGGGCAGGTTTAAAATTGGTAAAGCCCCTGCCGTACGAACAGTTTCATTGGTAAAGCAAATTCGTTCGGCATGTCCAACCAATTTATTGCATCGTTAAGCATGCCTTACAAACTACTAATTAGTAGAACTAGACATTGTTTTTACGAGCTTTTGCTTAGTAGAACTTACGAAATAATGTTTTCAGTGTGGAAGGGATTCCCCTCCCATAAAGGGTGAGAAAATTTGACATTTTTGCTCTATAATGTGTGTTTTAGCGGTCATTTTTGATGTAGGAATGTAGTGTTGCTGTGAAAAAGTTGTGGCAATCGTTGATTGATGACGAATTGGGGCGGGTCTTAGAGGGGTTTCCCCTCCCAGGGTGAGAAAATTTGACATTTTTGCCTTGAAAATTCCTGTTTCAGCCCCCGTTTTTCGATGAAGGAATGCCTATTTGTTTGTTTTTTTGTGTACAAAGGTTGAAAAGAATGTTTTACTGTGCTAAATTGGGAAGGGTCTGGGAGGGGTTTCCCCCGGTCTTCCAGGGTGAGAAAATTTGACATTTTTGCCTTGAAAATATCTGCTTTCAGCCCCTATTTTTTTATGAAGGAATGCATATATTTGGCTTTTTTTGTGTGCAAAGGTTGCAGCGAATGTTTTATTGTGATAAATTGGGGAGGGTCTGGGAGGGGTTTCCCCCCTCCAGGGTGAGAAAATTTGACATTTTTTGCCTTGAAAATATCTGTTTTCAGCCCCCATTTTTTGATGAAGGAATACATATTTTTGTGCAAAGGTCGTAACGAATGTTTTATTGTGATAATTTGGGGAGGGTCTGGGGTGGGTTCCCCTCCCAGGGTGAGAAAATTTGACATTTTCAGCTATAAAATGTGTATTTATAACACCATCAATGAACACCGGAAATTTAACACTATAGCTTGGTGTTAACACCCGGCTTTTTGCCGTGTAGGTAATCAACATAATGGGACTATCGTGCAGGACGAAACTGTGTGAGAGTTGAGTTTCCCGATATATTTTATGGGTCTTTCAAACGGGCAAAACGCATATAAAAGTGTTGTTTTAAACCACTGAATTGAAATTTTGGTGAATTCTTCGCTCAAATCTGACATTTTCTCTCGAAAATGGTGAGTTTGTATATTTTGGGTCTGCTAAAAAATATACATGTTTATATCACGACCCTATTTTTTTCGCATTTTACGGTCGGTCGCTTGAGGGCAACATAACTTTTTTAAGGATTTTTTTTTTTTTATACCCGAGAAGGTTAATTGAACACGGCTAAATAAGTGAGAAATCCAGAATGTGTATTCGACCCAACCCAAAGAATAAGAAATGTTAATTTGAATGGACGGCTGCCAAGAAGGGGTGGGTCTGATTGAGTATTGAATGACATTTTTTTCTGATAGGGGTTGAGTGGATCTTCATTGTTGTTACAATGTAATAACGGATTTGTTAGAAACTATTTAACGTGCCCATGAATACGGCTTTGAAATTCAAATACACAGGCCCAAATCGCCGTAAAAATGCTAGGAATTTTTTTAAGGGCAATTTCCTGGAGAAAACGCTGGTCAACAGTACATTTCCTGAAGATCATCAACTGAGGAATGATTGTTCTATCATAGAATATTTCAGTAAGAACATGGACTCAATTTGCTTTATTACGATGTTTTATTTCCACAATGTTTTATTTTCTTTCAATGCAGATCAACAAATGCAATGTTGGTAACGAAAGAAAATACTACACGTAGGCCTATAGCCCACTCACTGTGAGCCCACATGTTATGTGTAAAATCATGGAGGTATACCACCACGATAGCGCAATACAACTGCACTACAATAAAACAAGGTACAAATACGGTTAAATTATACTGGATATAAATAATATCACAATCATTTCTAAGTTTTGTTTACTTTTTTTGGAGGGGGCACACACACATTCAATGAAATTTGGAATCGATTAATAGTATTTTGTTTCTTTTGGGGCGCACTTATTCGATTAAATTCTGAATCGATTGAGATGTTTGTATCGTTCTCCACGTACAGAATCGATTCGCGGATAACTTCAGAATTCTATATCGAAACTATATTTTTTTTAATCACATGAAATTTCAATATCAATCAGTAAATCGATCAACAAACTAGAAACCCGCTATAATTTATGTAAAGATGTTACTAGGCTTACAATTTTCAATTTTGGGCGCTAAATTCTATATTGCAATTTTGAGCACAGAGTGCACAAGAAAGTCGACTTTTTGCCTCCCCCCCCCATCGCCGCTATCGCTATACCACCCATATAGATTGACGACGCCTGACTAAAATAGCTGAGCAATAATGGTCTACATATAGATTATATTAAAACAAATACTAAATGTAGTTTGGAAAGAAATGGCGTCATGAGGATGCATAGTCTAAAAAATGTTTATTGAAAAAAAAAAACATTTTTTTTTTTAATGGAGATTTTACATGCAGAAAACAAATTGCAGAATTTAGAATGTACGATGTCATAATGATATGACTATGGCCTCCTTCCTCCCCCCCCCCCCAAAAAAAAATCCCAGTCACACAGCATCCAACAAGGGGGGGGGCCGGGTGCGGGGCAGGGGACCGATAATCAAAAAGTTTCTTGCCTGCCAATTTTTATTTTCTAAAACCGCAACAAAACTGAACTAAGCTGGAGCGGTTTGGGGTGCGGGGGGGTGTGGCGATCACGTCAACTAAAATTATATATATTATTTTGCAATTGCAATTTTTTTTTCAAAGCCACACACGCATCTCCGGCCAAGCTTTTACAATTTGATGACTGCCAAATGAAAATGCCGACTGTTGCGCAATTTGCAGACTGTCTAAAATGAAAATGCTGACTGAAAAATGCCAAAATTGAAAATGCCGACTGGTTGCACAATTTGTAGAGTGCCAAAATAAAATGGTCCGACGTGGTGTGTGAATTGCATAGCGAACATGAGGGGTGTCACTCCCACCATGCAACCTCCCCAGTGATGCCCATTTCTTGCTACTAACAACTAACAAATAGAATCTTTCTAACAAAACTAAGAACAGTTTCTATAATACAACAGTAAACCCTACAATAAATAACGTACACCACATAAAAACTACATCTACATAACCACCAACATTAAAAGACAGGCTATCCCTTTATGTTTACAAATCAATATTTTTGTATCCAATACGCCTTGTTGCATCCGAATGAAATAATAATTTCTGCAATCATCCAACAAAATGATTAACACAAACTATAAAGTTTGAATAAGTTTGTCTCATTCAGAAAGACAGAAATCTGTTCCACAGCTCCCAAAAAAACATTTGGTGCTTCTAGTAATCCTATTTAAGAAGTATGTATATAAGGTTACTGCAGTAAATGATGTAAGGATTGCTAAAAGTGATGAGCCAGTGAATAAAAAGTAGAGAATTTTGTGAAGCAGTGCACTCATTCATTTTCGATTTGGGGGGGGGGGGGGACGAAAGTTGTAAAAAAAAAGATGCAAGAACATTTTATGCCGGCGTGATGCCAATGAGATTGTAATCACAGAAGTTTACCGCGCAAAGTGCGCCGTAAAAAAATTGACAATTTTGTATGTTTAATAGTAATTTTATGCCACGTTTAATGGTTATTCTATAGCGCTTTACATATGCTTTTTTAAACATTTGCATTGCATATATTAATAATTTTCAGAGTTGTCAGAATTATTGGGGGGGGGGACAAATCGATGCGCCAATATTTTCAATTGGTGGGGTGATGCCACTTGCAGCCCCCCCCCCCCTAGACTGGCACTGAAATATGAACAAATGTTTCTAACTACATACCCCCCTGCTATCTGTTGGAGCACGGGTCGATTAGATTGGTAATTCTCGAAACAATTAAGCCCCCACGTAATTCAAAACATGCGATAGCGTTCTGAAAGAGCCACATGTTTTGGTTAGCGTGTGCTATTAAACGGGAGAAGGCGCGCGGACAACTAACAGGCATAAGTTAAGAAAAACATTTTGAGTACTTGCCAACACAATCCAAAAAAAATCGCACCGTACACATTCTGAACTGACCAAGCATGACCGATGCATGCCACCCGACGTGTGTTCGTCACGCCGTAGTAATGTATGCACTGTGTGAATAGATAAGCTCCTCCCCCCCATGACTGTTTCTGCAAGTTTTATCTTAAGATAAGGCTTGCAAAGACATAAAATAAACACAAATTAACTAATTTATAGGGCCTTGCTGAGTGTGAGTGTCACACAGTAGCCCTTATTTAGGCCGTCTTTATCACCATATACCATAATTCCCACAATACTCTAAATGCCTCTTTATTTCTTAACTTATGCCTGTTAGTTGCTGGCGCCTTCTCCCTTTAACGCAAAGTCCACAGAGTTACGCGTGTCAAAGGATTGACATACACTTCGGTCATGCACAAGATGCGGCTCTGTTGAACCGGTATCTTTCAATCACTTTGTCTTTGTTTTATTAGTTCAGAGGCTTGATTCGGGTGTCAAACAATTCCCGTCTTTTTTAGGGGCTCCCCCCGACCACCAGTTCAAAAAAAAGAAAAAAAATGGAAAATGCTACTTTCAAACTCTGCAATGTTTAAGACTCTTATCTCGAGTAAGTGTCTTAAACAAGTATCTTAGACTAAAGAGGTAAATTAAGTGAGGTGTGCAATGTTAAGAGTTTTGAGAATACCACTTATGTCGGGTGCTTGAAGTTAAGGCAACACTTAAGCAAGAATCTGGAAATTTAAGACTCTTTACTGACTTACGACCTTTCGAGAATACCGCCCTTTCATTATATTTCTCACAGAATTAAAAGTAAAAACAGTAATGTACAGGGGGGGGGGGAACATGGGGCATGTACCCCTCCCTCCTGAAAAAAACAGGGTCATGCACAATATTGATATTGTGCATTCACGGTGGCATATACAAGAAGGGACTGAGTATATGAATATAAAAACGACCCAAGTCCATTTTGGAAATCCATCTTTATTGTACCATATGAAACTAAAGATGAAAGTTCTAGTTAACCAAAGCATTAGTGTATTATTACTACATATCTACATATTATGTACTAGAAATTTGATTAACTGAGTTGTCATCTTTGGTTTGATATGGGACGATAAATTCCAATGTCCAAAATGGACTTGGGTCGTTCTTATATTCAAGTACATGTACTGAATTGTTCTCATGAAGTGCAAATAAATGCTTAGTACGTGTCTTTTCAGTCTATTGTCCATGACCAAGAATGCTAGTATGTCTAAAAAAAAAATGGGCAAGTGAAAAGCGCCCTCTTTGGCAATTACAATACTGTTGTGACATGATGGTTGCATCAACGTCAAGGACATAGTCTCAGCTTTCATATGCTGTTGGTTTTGTTCAGTTTGCTTATTTTAATCCTGAGATATGTTTAGTTAACAAAATCACAAGTGTGCCACTCTCACTACGGTCAATGACAGTATCAGGCCCTCTTCCCGTAAAAGTGGCATAATTGTGGTTTTACCTTTTTGTTGTTAACTAAAGATATCTCGAGATTAACAAAAGCAAATTGAGCAGTACAAACACCATTTGAAAGCTAAGACAGTGCCCTTTTCATTGATGTAGGCATTATGTCACAAGAGTATTTTCTGTTTGCCAAAGACAGCGCTTTTCACATGCACAATCTTTTTTTGAGACGTGCTGTATAGTACGTGGTGACAGCAAACGATGGTGTAAACCACAACGTTTGAAGTTCACAAAATGGGCCGTGCTCAAGGCTGCCACTCATAGGGGAAATCCCCTACCGTATGGGATTTTGGCCTTGCGTAGGTTGTAGGGGATACCTACGGGGAAAATGACCTTCCGTAGGGGAAACGTAGGGGGTTTTGATGATTTGTAGGGGATGTAGGGGGTTTTGACAATTTTGAGAAATATTCTTGGAATTCTCAATGGATTTCCTATATATTCGTCCATTTTGTCCATCTCCGGCGAAGATATCGTGATCAATATTTTGCATTTACTAAGGTTATTTTGTAGGGAAAACAAACCTTCATAAGGAAAAAGTTAATTTTCTATTAGGGAAAACATAGGTTCGTAGGGGAAAATTGTGACAATTAGGCGTAGGGGAAAAGTTGTGTGCGTAGGGGAAAATACACATGTGGCATAGGGGGAAATCAAAATTTTGAGTGGCACCCCTTGCCACGCTCAACATTTTTCAGCCAATCCTCACATACAGCACCATTCTTAACAAATTTGACACTTTGGGGGTGAAATATTTGATACATGTATCAAGATGAGTTGAACATTTCAGTTTATGCACTCGATAGGCAGAGAGCACCACATATTACTAGAGAGTACAAAATCTTGTATACTTTACGAACAGTAACTTAGCTAAGGCAGACATACATGAATTCAAAGTTTTGCTATTATTTTGCATTCAGAAACAATGATCATAATATAATGTTGGAAAAATAGAGCATTCACATGCTATTGCAACCTATCAAAACTATATAATTATATATTTCCCCAAAGTAGAAATATTTCAATATAAGAAGTGTTAATCTTTTGCACTGATCACTTAGATACGAATGCAATTTGAATATCATATTTACATTAAAATATTTTGTGTTAATCTTTCGCAGTGACCACTTAGATATGAATGCCATTTGCATGTCACATTTCGATTAAAATATTTGTGTTAATCTTTCTCACTGACCACCTAGATATGGATGCAATATGCATCTCATAGTTAGATTAAACTGTATTAATCTTTTGCACTGACCATTTAAGATATGAATGCAATTTGCATCTCATAGTTAGATTAAAACGTTTGTGTTAATCTTTTATACTCTCACCACAAATTAAAAACTACAAGAGCTACCACTGAACTAGTCCATCATAAAAAAAAAACAATATATATATAATACTCTTATATCAAAGTTCAATTTATACATTTAGTATAAAATTTCTAATAAATTAGTTGACAGTGTTAAGTATATTAGTAATATCATCATAAGATTTGTGGATATGTCATTGTGGAGTTTAGAGTCCGCTTTGGTCCTTGAATTTGGCAGCCACAACTTCAGCGACTTTCTCGATGAACTCAAAAGTGTTGACGTAGTCGGCACGGGTTACGCTGCAGATAAAGAATGACAGAAAAAAAATGAAAAATGAAGAAACTAGTAGAGTACTCAAACACATTTTACCAGAGACATTGGAAAAAAATGTATAAGTACAATATGCTGCACATACTTTTGTATGGACCGCTCACAATATGCTGTACATACTTTTTTTACTTTTTTTTTTAACTATGGTCATTATTAGCCTGTGGCTTTAATATGAGTAACAGATTTGTAAACATTTTTTTTTTATGTTTGAGATGAAGATACAGAGAAATGGTGGCTAAAAGGATCATGATTTTTCTAATTTATGCAAGATGAAAATGGGAAAGGAAGAGAGAAAAGAGATAAATTTATGACATCTTTTCAGATAAGCTGACTAGCAGAGATCAAAGGGTCAATGCATTACACACCATCAAGAATTATAGTACAGGGAAACCCCATTATAACGAGCTCCGATATAGCGAGGTACCGCTATTAACGAGGTGATTGTCTCGGTCCCGTTTTTATTTACATGCTCTTCAATGGAAAGAAGCACCGTTTACAACGAGCTCACGAGCTCTGTTATTGCGAGATTTCGCTTATAACGAGGTATTTTTCTCAACCCATTACCAAAGAAAAACATAGGAAATTCACCCAGTTAAAATGAGGAAATGAAAGTCGCATCGTGCGCTGAACAAATTCTAAATTTTGGCAACGCAAAAATTGCCCAATCGTTTCAGAGCGCATCGCGCCACTTCTGCGCCTGCCACGCAGCCATGCACAATGCATGAAGTCCCTGACTATCTTCAAGTGTGTGTGTGTGAGTGTGAGTGCAATTCACTGTACATTCACCTGTCACACACACAAAGCCTGCCTCCCGTACACAGTACTCAACGCAAGTTACGAGCGTGGAGGTTGCTGCTTTATTTCTAGTTTTCTTTATTACTTTGGATGAGTATATAAATGAAAAATAATCAGCTTTCTTTTCATAGTTTTGGTGCAGAACAAGTAGGAAAAGCAGTAATGCCTAGTCCCATACATGTTATATTTTGTGTGATACATTATGTGTACGCTTACAACGAGGTACCGGATATAATGAGGTAAAATCGGCAGTCCCAACAACCTCGCTATAACGGAGTTTCCCTGTAGTGGCCACTTTGACATTTTGGTCTCATTGAGACTCTAAAATCTGTTCGCCATAGGCAAAATTCAAGTTAGATATTGGACTCATTAGAAAAGCTTCCTTTTTGAAAACACTCAGGAAATCATGACTGTCAGAAATATTCAAAATAGGTGATAATTTGACTTGTTTGAGGTTGACTTATGCAAATTGCAAAGTCATGTTTACATTGAAGTTATATGCTTGTAGCTGGTCGAGTGTGATAATTTAACCATATTGTTGGAAGTTGGTCACATATAATATCATTTTACCATCCTGGTTTGTATGTTAGAGTAAATTATCCACACTCATTCACGTAGATTTTCACAGATGAACTTAGAACTGTGTAATATTATCATTCACACACTACACGTACATACATCACACAATACAGGGAAACCCCATTATAACGAGCACAGATATAGCGAGGTACCACTTTTTAATAACGAGGTGAATGTCTCGGTCCCGTTTTCATTTACGTGTTCAATGGAAAGATGTGCCGTTTATAATGAGCTCGGTTTAGATTTCGCTTATAATGAGGTATTTTTCTCAACCCATTAACAAAGAAAAACATAAGAAATTCACCCGGTTAAAACAAGGAAATGGAAGTCACATCATGCACTGACCAAATTCTAAATTTTGGCAATGCATAAATTGCCAAATTGTTTCCGAGCACATCGCAGTGCAATGTGATAGCCTGCCATGCACGGCTCCTAAACCTTAGTTCATGCACAATACATGAAGTAATCTGCAAGGGTGTGTGTGTCACACACACAAAGCCTGGCTACCATGCAGAGTACTATGCAGTTTTCTGCTTTATTTTGAGATCTAATTTTTTGTTTTAATTCGGACGAGTATACAAATAAAAAATAATCAGACTTCTGTTTATAGTTTTGGTGCAGAACAAGTGGGAGAAGCAGTTAAAGGTAAATGACATGATTGGGGGTAGTCCTCAACTTGGGCTGAAACTACTCTAGAATCAAGTAAACTATGCAAGGATTCTCCTGTGAAAATCTTGTAGTCAAACTTTGACTCATTCTAAAA
>JZLH01S0093830.1:100026-117403 GCA_001188425.1 Eucidaris tribuloides | reverse complement strand
AGCTCACAGGTATCCTTTTAAAAGAAATGGCAAGAAAAATCAAGTTTCCTGCTAAAAGTTTCTGATGTGAAACTTTCACGGTCAAATATTTTCTCCTTGTGCAGTTATTACAAAAAATGCTACTGCGTTCAAATTAGTCAAGCCATAATACAGTACATCAAGGTTATACTTTCTCCTCTAGTAAACAAGTTGAAGACAAATCCTTCCAACCTGGATATACACTCTACCTAGTTTACGTATTGGTATATGTTTCAACTCATTTGGTTCTTGGACCCCGTTTTACTTCTCTTAAATTATATCATTGCCGTTTCATCAATCATCAATGAAAAATAAGTTAACCGATAAACGTTTTGCAAAATTAGAAACATGCTTGATCCACCCACACTTATTAATGAACAAGGTTTGTAAGGGTGCATCACACATCCAATTTCACTCGTGCACTCATATTCAATTATGATTAAGTCATGCAGAATTGATATTCAGTTTCATACCACAAAAAAGCATATATCAAAAACTAACAAAGATCATATTTGAGCCCTTTTGCCCCTTCACGATATTAAAAAACATAGATCAATAATTTAAAAATCAGGACAAGCTTTTAGGAAAGGGTGACTGTTCTACATTAAAGATATTAAAAACGTATCCGAATTCATTGTTATTACTTAAATATAATATAATTTAAGGGGATGGTGAAATCTCCTCTTGAAAACACTACCAGGACATTACCATTTTGAAGAACGCATTCTAATCATCATTAGCATTATGGGAAGTATACTCATTTCACCCACTTACAGTCGACTTCTGCCCAACTTTTTCCAGAGGTCTTCCTTTGGTGAAACCTGGCATACCAGCCTCAACTAAGAACAGGCCGATGCCATGGGCTTTCTTCTGAGCATTGAGATCGGTGATGGCTACAACAATGACGACATCAGCCAGATAGCCGTTGGTGATGAAAACCTGTATTAGAAACAATCAAGATCTATAAGTCCATGATATCTATTTTTATTTCTAATTGCAATTTGAGCAGTGTTTTATCATTTATACACGTGAGGAATGCCGTATTTCTATCATGGTGCTAAACAAACCGTTACAAACTCTCCACCTTTTTCCAGTCTTAGTTGATATCTCGAAGTACTTGAACCAAATATTTGTTTTTAAGTCACAAGCTGATTTTTTTTTGGCATAAATGCGTATAACGTTTGTTTAGTCACTATAGTGTAAAAACGTTTGTTCAGGACCGTTTAATGAACATCGTTTCTCACATGCATTTTTTTTATGAATAATATTCGTTTCGCTGATTTGTATTATGTAAAATATAATTTATTTCATATAATGTTTCTGTATATTTTGCTATTATATGTAAATAAGGTAAATTTTAGTTTCTTTTAATTACATAACCTCATTCAATATGCCCATACCGGAAACAGATAAAAGAATAGATAAATAAATAAATCAATAAACAAATAAATACATAAATATATAAATAAATAAAATAATAAATAAATAAATAAATAAATTAATTAATTAATCAATTAATTAATTAATCAATCAATTGATTAATTAGTAAAAAAAAATAAATTTAAAAGATAAACAGTTGGTAACTAAGAGAGTAAATACAGTAAATTCTATTTTAAAAAAAACACGATTTACTCCTCAAAGCATGTTTCCAAATTAGAAGACCCTGTTAATGAACATAACAATAAAATCTGACCTGAAAGTATGATTGCCTACACAGCTTGCCATTATCAAAGTATCAATTAACAAAGAAATAAGGTCAATAGATAGACACCAATTCATTGAAATAAAATTTTAAAAATGAAATAAATAAACCAATAAATGAACACACACCATGTATATTTTTTTCAATTTAATTAGCTAGTTACATTTTAATTGATTGATTAATTAATTAATTAATTTACTAATTAATTAATTAATTAATTAATTAATTAATTAATTAATTAATTAATTAATTAATTTATTTATTTATTTATTTATTTATTTATTCATTTTATTTATTTATTTATCTATCTATCTATCTATGTATAATTGTACGTATGTATGTATGTATTATGTATGTATATATGTATATATGTATATATGTATGTATGTATGTATGTATGTATGTATGTATGTATGTATGTATGTATGTATGTATGTATGCATGTAAGTATGTATGTATGAATTTATCTAAAGTATATAAAAAAAACTACTTCGTGAAGATCTAGCTATGCCTTGTGTATATATACATGTAGAGAGAGAATGTCATTTTTAATTGCAGGCTATAACAAAATGTGTACACATGTGACCCCTTATCGTCTTTGAGTTTACTCTTAAAACTGCCTCATCATCCAGAGTGTGTATATAGTAATATAATTTTAGCACGTAATGTAAATATTCATAATCAGGTTATCTACTAACTTCGAAGTTCGATCTACGTTTAATAGTTTCCTTTTGAGTCAAGTGTTTTTCCTTTTCTCTGTTTGTTCAAACTTGCCTTACTTCCATTGAGAATGTAATCATCTCCGTCTTTCTTCGCATACGTCTTAATTCCTTGAAGATCACTGGATTGAAAGTTGAAAATGACATGAAAATTTGATAGAAAGACTTCATCATGATGTGTAGGCTATTAGTTCAAACCAAACTTTTAAATACATTTCATTTTCATGTTTTAAGTACATTCTATTGTTGGATTCTTTTACATTGAACTCCAAAACTCATGCTTATTTTACCAGAAATTGTGCCAACAATCCTTTTTTCAGGGTCCAATAATATGGAACTCACACGTTGGACGATACATAAGAATAATTTACCTCAAAATCTTTCACGAGAAAATTGAAACATCACTACATCTCTTTCTACGAACCTGTTTAAACCTCATTATTCAATTATCGATTTTCCTTGGTGTGTTTTGTAACTTGGGTAGTACATGTATACGGTGTCTTCTATGTTTCACTGAATATTCACATTTTGAATTTTAATAGGTTTAACTGGGTCAGCCTCGTTTATAAGGAATTCCCATTCCTTTTGGCTGCCACCCTCTCAGTAACATTTGACTGTTCAACTTGTTTATTTGTGTGTTGTAAGTAATAATATGTTTGTGTAAGTCCTATTTTATCGTGTTTGTCTTTTTATTTACTGAGTGAAATAAATTGATTTTGAATAACTGAATTATGAAAGATAACTACCCTGCGCTTTAATATATAGAAAATCCAATAATACAGTCACGGACAAAAGTTTGGAATATGTTTTTGTACCAAATGCATTTTTGATCATA
Source organism: Eucidaris tribuloides (assembly GCA_001188425.1). Classification (NCBI taxonomy): domain Eukaryota; kingdom Metazoa; phylum Echinodermata; class Echinoidea; order Cidaroida; family Cidaridae; genus Eucidaris; species Eucidaris tribuloides. Next base: position 114,129 of record JZLH01S0093830.1, on the reverse strand, counting down.
TCAAGAACAGGTTTCTTGGCCTGAAGTAGAGGCTCCAGGGGAGGTACCACAGGAGGCGGCCGCCCCCTTTTTTCAAACTTATTAAAATGACAGGAATTTTACTGGGTTTTTTTTCGAAAATTTGGCTCTCCTATTGTTGATTTGGCTGGTAAAAAAAAAATGGCGCGCAAAAAAAAATGCTTCTTGTCGTCGTCGCCCCCCCCCCGCCCCCTCTTATTGGACGCTGTTTGGCTTGCAGTTTGGCTAGTAAAAAAATTGCAAGGCAAATTTTTTTTTTGACGGATTTCGCCTCTCCTAAAATTTTACCCTGGTACCGCCCCTGAGTCGAGCTCATTTGAACTTAGGCAATGACCTGTTCTGCATGCGTTAATCATTATTCGTAAGAAATTTGCACTTTAAAACAGGGCTTTGCAAAGAAATAAAAATATTCCAAACTTTTGTCCAGGACTGTATTATTAAAGTACATACCTTCCAGCTGTAGGTTCTGTCATTGCTATCCCGCCTACTTTCCTGCCTGCGGTCATGTCGGGCAGAAACTTTTCAATCTGTTCTGGCGTGCCGTAGTCGGCTATGTATGGCATGACAATGTCACTGTGCATTGGGAATGACGTACCAGCACCGTTGACATAGCCCCTGCAAGATGAAACAAAATCATTTGAAATAATTGCTAATAAAAAAAATGAACTCAGTGATTCTTGCTTTGATCAGTTCTATGATTCAAATTATCATCCCTCCTAGTGTGTGTATGTGTGTGTGTGTGTGTGTGTGTGTGTGTGTGTGTGTGTGTGTGTGTGTGTGTGTGTGTGTGTGTGTGTGTGTGTGTGTGTGTGTGTGTGTGTGTGTGTGTGTGTAGGTGTTGTGTTTGTGGTGTGTGTGCGGTCGTGGGCGTGTGCTTGCGTGTGTGCGTGTGTGCGTGTGTGCGTGTGTGGTGTGTGTGTGTGTTGTGTGTGTGTGTCGGTGTGCGTGTGTGCGTGTGTGCGATGTGTGTGTGTGTGTGTGTGTGTGTGTGTGTGCTTGTGTGTGTGTGTGTGTGATGTGGCTGTGATGTCTGTGTGCTGTGTGTGTGTGTGTGTCCGTGTGTGTGTGTGTTGTGTGTGTGTGTGTGTGAGTGTGTGTGTGTGTGTGTTGTGGTGCTGTGTGTGTGTGTGTGCTGTGTGTGGCGTGTTGGGACGTGTTCTTTTTTAAGATATTCATGGAAAATGTTGTAATGTTTAGGTTCACTGATGCAGAGTAATTTGATAAGCATTGCCCAAATTTTGGACACATTCGGGAATTGTGAATTACCCTTATACCCTTTTTAATTCAAATTCTATTTGTGCTATGATCCACGACTTCTAACCTTGAGCTTCTCAAAAATCTTTCAGCAACACGTTTGAGAACAATTGGTCCTTGGTATATTCCTGCCGAAATACTTTTGATTTCTGGTCGGATATCATTAATGTGTTTTACCAATACATTGTACAATTTGATTAATAATCAAATTAAATAATATTTCTTAGAGCGTACTGTTTGCAGAATGTCGGGCAGTAGTATTCAACTACAGTGTGTCTAAAAAAAAATTGTGCAAGTGAAAACCGCCCTCTTTGGCAATCAGAAAATACTCTTGTGACATGATGCTTATATCAACAAAAAGAACATAGTCTTAGCTTTCAAATACCGTTAGTTTTGTTTGATTTTCTTGTCTTTATCTTGAGATATGTTAATTTGAATAAGAAAGGGTAAAATCGCAATTGTGCCACTTTTACTACAGTCCTGAGTAAAAGTGACACAATTGTGATTCCACCCTTTTGTTGTTCACAACATATCTCGAGATTAAGACAAGCAAATTGAACAGAACAAATGGCATTTGAAAGCTAAGACTTTGCCCTTGACGGTGATGTAAGCATAATGTCGCCAGAGTATTTTCTAATTGCCGAAGAGGGCGCTTTTTATTTGCAGAATTTTTTGAGACATGCTGCAGCACGTCTCAAAAAATTGTTCAAGTGAAAAGCGCCCCCTTTGACAGTTAGAACGTACTGCTGTGACCCATGTTTACGTCAACATCAAGGGCAAAGTCTTACCTTTCAAATGCTATTTGTTCTGTTCAATTTGCTTGTTTTAATCTTGAGATATCTTGTAAACAACACAACGGTGGAATCACAACTGTGTCACTATTACGGGAAGAGGGCCTGATGCTATATTGACTGTAGTAAAAGTCGCACATTTGTGATTTTACCTTTTCGTTGTTAACTGAACATATCTCAAAACTAAAATAAGCAAACTGAACAGAACAAACTGCATTTGAAAGCTAAGACTATGCCCTTGATGGTGATGTAAGCATAACGTCACGCAAATGTTTTTCTCATTACCGAAAAGACCGCTTTTGACTTGCACACTTATGTTTGAGACACACTGTATATAGTTTACACAACCTTTAGACCATTAGACTGGCGATTTGGATAAAAACAAGAATGGTGTTAACCCCTTGGGGACGACGGGCTTGTACAGAAGCCCAGAAAATATCTCAGAAATTTCGGTCAAACCCTGGATAAGTAGAAGTTCTATTGCTTAATGCATCTTTCCATATAATTACACAATTTTTGAAAAAGTATAGAGTAGGAAAAAAAATATTCTATGAAGAGTTTATAAGAAAACATGGGTTTATATTCCCTTCAAAATCAACCATAAATTATGTAAACTGCGTCGTCTCTCAATGGACAACAGTGCCGTATAGCATCGAGCCCAAGGTGTTAATGATTAATACTACGTTATTTAACCGTATAGCTGGCATTTGAATAGCTGAATTTTGTACGATTTCATGTATTTAAGTTATATGCCATATCATAATCAATATTCTGTATTTGGTGATGAGTAAATGGGAGATAGTGTCGCCTTTATGTCAACTTACTGTTCTTCCCATGTGATGGCTGCCATGAGAATATCTCCTCCAATACCACCTTTCTCTTCTGGGATGGCCACGCCCAACATCCCCGCCGATCCCATCTTCTCCCAGAGTTCACGATCAACCATCTTGTTTTTCTCATATCTATGATAAATTCATGATAATCAAATTATAATCTTGTTGCATGTTTGATACTTACAACTATTACTAAATAATACTAGCCGTAACGCTTATGATCATATCGTGACTCGGCTTGTTACTGAATTGTCAAACGAATATCCTCTGATTCGCGGCGTTGTTGTTACAATAGATTGGTTGGTTGTTGCATGGGCGTTGATCCATGTTTCGGATGGGGGGGGGGGGAGGGGAGGCAAAAGTGAAAAAAATGTCCAAAATTTTCGGCCCGCTCCGCGCGCCAAATTGTAAAAACAGAATTTTGCGCGCAAAGCGCGCCGAAAATTTGTATGTTTAATTGCATTTTTATACCATGTTTAATGGTTTTATAGTGCTTTCCAATGCTTTTCAAAACTATATTTGCATTGCATATTATGATTTTTCAAGATGTCAAAATTATTGGGGGGGGGCGAAATCGATATGTTCCCCCCCCCCCCCGGATCGACGCCTCTGGGTTGTTGGTATAGTGCCACTAACCAGGTTTCCGTAGATTTGTGGTTCCAGTCCTGTTTGGTCATTACTTTTCTGAGTCATTAAATATATTACGCTTTAAAAGATCAAACATTTGATCTACTTATCGTTTGATATAGTGGCACATGAAAAGGAAACCTGTTCAGCAACGAAAGGTTCTCTCTCCGGGTTCTCTCGGCAAACCTTTCATTTAATAGCAACGACTATCATTTCAAACAAAACCTGAATACGACCAGGACCTTTTCAAATGTTGATACCAAACGTATTTCAAGAAATCGTGATTAATATAGCAAGGTCAGAACAGAAAAAAAAAATGAATACCTGTCTTGGTTTGGTGCCACTTCCTCCTGGAAAAATCTCCTGACATTCTTTCTGAACATGTCATGTTCCTCACTGAAGATAGGTCTTGTACCGATGTCCATCAATGTCTCTGCCTGACCAATCGCAGGACGGGTGCTTTGACTCCGCCTACGATGAAAAAGAAAAATAATGATGTAGCGTTTGACCATCTCACATACTGACCCCAGGAGTGATCATTCATAGGAAAAACGCTTTGACTCTAAGTAGTAGTAGTAGCAGCAGCAGCAGCAGTAGTAGTAGTAGTAGTAGTAGTAATAGTAGTAGTAGTAGTAGTAGTAGTAGTAGTAGTAGTAGTAGTAGTAGTAGTAGTAGTAGTAGTAGTAGTAGTAGTAGTAGTAGTAGTAGTAGTAGTAGTAGTAGAAGTAGTAGTAGTAGCAGAAGTAGTAGTAGTAGTAGTAGTAGTAGTAGCAGTAGTAGTAGAAAAAGTAGTAGTAGTAGTAAAAGTAGTAGTAGGCCTAGTCATAGTAATAGTCGTAGTTGCAGTCGTAATAAGTGTTTACTATTATCATTATTACCTGCATTATTATTCGGACAAAGAAATTTGATAAATTTCAATAAGTAAACGGCCAACAAATCTGATTTCAAGACAAAACAATGAAGCAAATGACGATAAGATACCCTTCATCCTGGTTGTGGATTACCAGAGTGTTTGTCATTTGCTCTCGCTAGCAAAACACGTAATCCTTATCATAAAACAACAAATGTTATTCACATTATATTATCATTGACAGCTTCCCACCAACAACAAAATGACACAAGGGATACATTGGCCTACATGCAGTATCACTTTAAGAAAGACCTTAGGCCAATATCTGGACAACTGTTGTAGCAGAAAGGCTGAAAATGTCATTTAAAATCGTAACTTACAATTTCGGTGAATTCAGCACAGTGCTAACGTTTACCAATTAACCAATCTGCTTACCTGTGCTGAACACTGGCTAATCCATTTAATACATTCCGATTTCGAATGCTCAACTGAAGTTGAGCATTCCGTGCAGAAAAGCTAGATATTTTCTGAAGAATTCTGGTAGCCATTCCTTCGTTTTGTGTCTTCCACCCAGTCAACAACACTCGCTATTGCGCCTTCCTGAAACATACATACGCATAATAAAGTTCAACGAATAACCTTTGTAACGCGCATATCAAACAATATGTTTGCTTTTCGTTTTGAATTATGTCATTTTTCTATCTTTCTATCTTGTGCACGTATCAACCACACTACAATGTCAAGCACATACCGTAGATAACGAATAGGCCTATTTAAAAAAAAATGAACTTTACATTAAAAGATAGTGATATGATCGGGAAAAGTCAAAATAAATTTTTATGCCCCGAACCAAATTAATTGAAACATATACCAACTGGTTAGAGTGTATATTCAGGCTGGAAGGACTTGCTTAAGATTTGTTAACTTGAGGAGAAACAAGCATTAATTTACCAGTATTGAATTAAGCCCAAGCCCTGATAGCAATTCATCCCGTAGAAAAGCTTGCGTGATAATAATTGCACAAAAATAATACAATATTTTTGTGCAATTATTATCAGAAATTACTGTGAAGGTATAATTAAAAATATTTAATATTTTTGTGCAATTATTACCAGAAATTACTGTGATGGTATAATTTGCTGTGTAGCAATGAATAATAAATGTATGACCATGGACTTTTTGCAGCTAAAATTTTTAAACAGAATACTTGATTCTTGGAGCATTGTGACCCAAATTAATGAGTAATTCCACTCTTGCCACTACCCTTTCACCCAATATGAAAATGTGTGTAACACTAAACACACATTTCAATTTATTTATTTATTTATTTATTTATTTATTTATTTATTTATTTATTTATTTATTTATTTATGTATGTATGTAAGTACGTACATGTATTTATTTATTTATTTATTTATTTATTTATTTATTTATTTATGTATGTAAGTACGTACATGTATTTATTTATTTATTTACTCACTTATCTATTGATTGATTGATTGATTGATTGATTGATTGATTGATTGATTCTCATTTCCTTTAAAAAGAATTAAAACAGGGTGGGTGGATACCGGTGGCGGGGGAGAGATAATCGTTTTGTGTTTGATGTTCTCTGATGTTATACCCATGCTTCACGGACTGTTTCATTGTTGTGTCACAGCGCCCCCTCGCGAAGTCGGTGGGGAAATGTCATGCCCTTTTAGTTTGGTTTTATAATCAAATTTCAATACATCTTCCCATAAAAAAAACACCCAAGAACAAATGATCTATCCGGACATATGTATAGAGTGTCAATTCGAAGGGGCGGAGTTGGGGAGGAACGCTGCCTTATCAATGCTAAAATTAGGGGAATAAATAAAACTTTTTTTTTTTTAGCAGATAGTCTTCATTCTTAAACAAATTTCACAATGAATTCAAATTTTCTGGGTACCTTTTGATCAAGTTTCTACTTCGTGTGTGTGTGAGTGTGTGTTTGTGTGTGAGTGTGTGTGTGTGTGTGTGTGTGTGTGTGTGTGTGTGTGTGTGTGTGTGTGTGTGTGTGTGTGTGTGTGTGTGTGTGTGTGTGTGTGTGTGTGTGTGTGTGTGTGTGTGTGTGTGTGTGTGTGTGTGTGTGTGTGTGTGTGTGTGTGTGTGTGTGTGTGTGTGTGTGTGTGTGTGTGTGTGTGTGTGTGTGTGTGTGTGTGTGTGTGTGTGTGTGTGTGTGTGTGTGTGTGTTGTGTGTGTGTGTGTGTGTGTGTGTGTTGTTTCATTATCCACCCCAAATATTTTTTTGTAGAAAAAGGGGAGGGGGGCAACCTTGTGGAACAGTTTTCAAGACAAAATGAGGGGCACCAATTAATGTGTTACAGGGCAAATACAAACACACACAAACGTACTGACATTGGCGGGCGAAAAGCAAAACGGTGGGGGATTTTTCACGGTGAAGTCCGTTCCCGGCAAAACAGTGAAGCCGTAAAGCCAAAAACGTTTTACGACCAACGGGAACCGATTTCACGACATAATTAAGTGGGGTGTTTTTTAAAAATGGGAGGGGGGGCGTTTTCCGTAAAATTTGGGTGTTTTTGTAAAAAAAACCCAAAAACCCAAAACCCACCCTCTCCGCAAGCCTATAGGCCTACATGTATGTGGACAAAAAGGAAGAATGAAGGAAAGAATGACGGGCGTGTCTTCACGTCTCAACTGGCGGGGGCAGCTACCTTGCAAAAAACAACAAAACAACAACAACAACAACAACAACAACAACAACAACAACAACAACCTGAAAAACGTTAAAAAGCAATGATTGTTTGTTTGATCTTTACAAGAAACGAAACGGGGGTTCTCAGGTCAACAAACGGAGGTCCAATGCAACAGGTGGGAGCATTGTTTATGCTTTCGTCTTGAATCAAACATAATGTCGAATTGGTCAACTGGCGAATACTACTACCAAGTCATATTGTTCGAAACGTACTTTTTGTCATACCGCCCTCTGTCGGTAAGAAAGGTTTCACTTTGGTGTCGGCGCGCGACAAATGAAGCGGATACCAATAATAGCAGGGCACCTGCAAAAAGATACACAATGATGTCACCGCCGAAGTCAAGGGTTATATCATCAAAAGACTGTCGATAATTCCTTAGTTTCTGCATTAATGCCAGAAAAGTTCTTTGTTGCTGGTTATCCTTCCACTCTGAGAATAAAATAGACATACATAACATGCTGAAATAAATGAAAGTATCATTGTATATAATAGAAGTGCATTTGACGACCAAAATAAGTATTTGCAGTGAATGATGGCAAATGAAACCATTTAATTGTTTCTCCAAGTCCCCCTTCACATATTTTTGCCCTGGTAAGATTATGGATTGGGGATTTATTACAAAAATAAAGTGCATGTATTCGACGGTTTCTTTTGGGCGAAGAGTGAAGTTTTATTTGTGTAACCCGCTATATCGTGTACCCTCCCTACTCAAAAGTATTGCAACATACACTATAATGCATGCATTTTGAGTTGAAGGTGTCTTTCTATAATGACGTCCTAATGAAGTTTGTAATTGGAAAATAAAAAATTATTTGAAAAGAAATCAATGAAAAATGTTTTCCTTCCTTCTCCACAGCGGAGAGATTATCAAATGCAAGCGCACCCACGGCAGAGGGGCTGGAACAAAAAAAATTACCCTTTTTTACCTCCCTGTAGGGGTGGGGTGTTAATTCACACTATGGCATCGTAATTCGGTTTCATATTTCCCGTGAAACGGTTTTGATGGCTTGAAAAGACTTCCAGCAAACAAAATATGCCAATGCGTTCCACTTACACGGTCTCAGAAAGAAGACACCACGCCGCAAAGACGAAAGTGCCTCCTATCTCTTATAGAATAGTGAAAAGGATGATACGCCTCAGAAATGGACCTCCTCAAGTTGTAATTTCGTATTCTTTCTCAATTCTAAAGGCGGTTTATCATTGCAAACATCCTAAAATTTGCTGTAATGCGACGTTTTAGTACATTTGATGTAATAATGTGGAGAGAAGGCCATCATCTTTATAGCAGTAACCTTATACATGCACCTTATCACTATCTTATGAAGATGGCAGGCGCTTTCGTCTTTGCGGCGTGGTGTCTTCTTTCTGAGACCGTGTAAGTGGAACGCATTGACATATTTTGTTTGCTGGAAGTCTTTCCAAGCCATCAAAACCGTTTCATGGGAAATATGAAACCGAATTACCATGCTACTGTAAATTAACCCCCACCCCGGGAGGCCAAAAAATGTTATTTTTTATGTTCCAGTCCATATCCCGTGGGTGCGCCTGCATTTGATAATCTCTTCGCCTTGGAGAAGGGAGGAAAAGGATTGTCCATTGATATCCTTTCAAATAATTTGTTATTTTCCAATTACAAACTTCATTAGGACGTCATTGTAGAAAGACCCCTTCAACTCAAAATACATGCATTGTAGTGTATGTTGCAATACTTTTGAGTAGGGAGAGTAGTATACCGTTATGTGAGATGAGTACAAACGTTGTGAAGGAATTAGTTCAGATTCTGACCGTTTGTATTGGTTTTAACGGATTAAATACTTTGGTTGACCCTACACGCTGAAAAGTGACAAAAGATAGCCCTTTATAAAGTGTATATGCTAGAACCAAATCAATCACAAAACAAACTTGGTCTTAGTTAAACCAATTTGAAAATGCAAGTAAACTGTAACATTCTATCTGCACGCTATACGGAGTCAAATTTATTCGCGCTCAGGGCTTGCCCCACCATGGTTAATTGGTTCTCCATTTGTCCAGTCTTCGTATTGCAAAATATTTTTAAATTGATATCAAAAGTGAACGCCAAGTTTGGAATCTGTACAAGGCAACACTATGACCCCGAATCCGGATTTTTTTTTCGCTACAAAGCCTGAAACTGCGGCCTTACGCGTATATTGATTTTTTCTTTTCGTTCGTGAAACAACTTTTGAAAAGGTATTATAATTATGATGTCAAGGATTATGAAACAGGTTTCCCTTTCAGCTTATGAATTTCAAAAATACACAAGTTGTCGAAGTTGATTTTAGAAATAGGAAAACATGCATGCAGGAAGGACGTTCCATCCGCGAGATGTGTTGAGAAATTGGCGACAAAATGTATGTAGTTAGTAAACATTTAGGATTATTTATGTCTATTTTACAAGTAGAAATCTGAATTCGTAACAGCCTGCATACGTTATTTGTAACGCATGGTCTATACTTATCATCATCATTAAATCGTTACTTGAATAAAAATAAAACCTGTCAAAAGATAAAATCAACAATAATAGGAAAGGGCGTCGAAGACCCTTAACATTGACGAGGCATAATGAAATAACACCCTATCCTAACTGCTTTGACATAATGTGTATTGTCCCGACTTGGTTACGACAGTGTGACTTTTCTCGTACCGTCTGATCATTGTGACACTGAAACTGACAATAATATGCATGTCAACGTGTATTTTTTATGTATATTATAATGAACTCGTATATTCGGTGGTAAAATTTACCAAAATGACCGATCAGTCTTTGTATTAATTTGAACAAGGCATGGGCGCAAATCCACGCAGGAATGCTATTCATTTGGGGGGGGGGGGTACACCTTTTGTTGTGTCCCCCACATGAATAGCATTCTTCGTGGATTTGCGCCCCTGGAACAAGGTATACCTGGTTATTTTTATCCGTTTGCAGGCCTGTAACCATAATTTTTGGGGGAGGTTCGAATATCTGAGTGAACGGACGGGGGTCTGGAGGCGGGATATCCCTCCTCCCAGAGCAGGGCAAGTTTTTGCATTTGAGCCCCCCCCCCCAAACAGCGTTTTGATGCCTATTTTTTACAGGTATAACGGCAGTGTGATTTTCTTGAAATAGCAAACTTAGGGGCATAATTACAGCAAACAGCTTGTCGTTTTCGGTGGATGGTGTTTACATGTGCCTAAGAACAGAACATAAGTTACTGAGATGAAAAAGACAAACGAAACAATTTAATACTCACTAGGGGGGCTAGACGTGGAAAATCGACTAAGCGAAGGAATGTACCCCCCCCCAAGTTTGTTTGCCTTTAAGTGACAAAACACAGGGGGTCGGTAGGTTGCCGGTCATTTTTTTCTTCATTTTTGTAAAATTCATTTTTGTTTTCTTTTTTGGTAGAATTGGGGAAGGTCTGGGAGGGGGTTTCCCCTCCCAGGGTAAGAACAAAACTCCTTTTCACCGTTAAAAATATATATTTTTGGCTCCCTTTAGTGGCATATCAATCCGAATATTTCATCCATTTACCATTCATTATTGTGGTTAATTAGACAAATAATATTTGCATTTTTACCTTTAAAAATATAAAAATATATATTTTCAATTAGCAAGATTATCACATTAGCGTATTAGACGTATTTGTTGTGGGGGCACATTTTTATTTGTCACAATATCTAATTAATGCCCGAATAACCACATTTTATATTTAGACTTATATATGCTAGAGGAGTAGCCAATTCGTATGTGGGGAGGACGAGTGAGGGATCACCCCCTATGCAGAACGTGACTTTTTCTTATACCCCTACTAAAAAATTGACAAATTGCAAAACATGAAAACATAATTCAAGAATATGTTTAAACAGTATATAGCGCAAGGCACTACAAAACCATTTAACATACACAATATTCAATTTTGCGGCACACCTCGCGCGAAAGATTACTAGCCTGTATATTGCGCGCCGAAAATGTTGACATTTTATTACCACGCCAATGAAAATATTGGGGCAAATATATTGCTTTGCCCCCTCCCCTAAAAAAACCTGATAAATTGAAAAATGATATGTTTAATAAACAATGTAAGGCACTATAAAACCACTAAATTCATACATTATTAAAAATTGCTATCCGAAAATTTTGACATTTTATTACCACGCCAATGAAAATATTGGGACAAACATATTGTTATGCTCCCTCCCTCCAAAAAACTGATAAATTGAAAAATTATATGTTTAAAAAGCAGCGCAAGCACTGCAAAACCATGTATCATTATTCCCACGCTAATAAAGATATTAGGGCAGACATGTTGTATTGCTCCCCGCCTCCCCCCCCCCCCCCCAAAAAAAAGACCAAATTGAATAATGATATGTTTCAGAAGTAACGTAAGCCACTACAAATTATGTTTTTTCTTTTCGCGCTTTGCCAGAAAAATATAGCTCGTTGACAGAGGACCTTTAATGGTTGTCATGAATGGCGGGTATCTATCAATGACCTATGACCGATAAACAACGATAATTCATTCATCCGATCATGTGCTGTCACTTTCTTGTGTTCTTTGGACCCTCGCACTGAACACCGACTAAATCATGCTATCTGTTCTACTCCATCATTCTGTTCGACTATCCGGTTCGTTTAAAACCAGTTAAAGACATAGGCTAACATTGTAGTACTTCAATTTAAAAGATTGTCAAACTGTCACTGCATAGTATGTGTCTAAATGGACAAATAGACACCTCCATAATACAAAAGTTTGGACAGTTATGCTGCCACTGGCAAGATAAACATGAATGAACAATTTCCACTGTGGTGGAGTATAAAATAGCCTAGATCTACACACAATAAGTCTATGGAAGGACAAATGGGCATGGTGAATTCAGTCAACCCGAGTACTCGTAGATTTTCACTTTTTTAAAGCACCACTACATAATCATTTCGGAATAGTTTTAGAATACAATTTTTCCAGAGCTTCATTTTTTTACCTTATCAACGACATTTACAGCATGGAGGATGCAGCTTACATTTTTTTAAACTATGGTCATTGATAGCCTGTGACTTCAAAGCCCATTTAAATAGCCCTGGCAACCCAAATGCACGTTGATTCCTGTTGATTCCTGTTGATGCCTGTTGATGCCTGTTGGTATACAGCTACATCACCAAATCACTAATTACTTCGTGAAAATGTGCACAATATATTATTTGTTAACATTTTAAAAACATTTTTTCTGCACGATGTTAGGCCCAACCTGTAAAAAAAACCCCTCAGATCATGATCTTTAATTCATATTCCAGTTGTGACGTCAATCACGTCATTATCCTGTAGCACTTTGCTCTAAACAATAGACACAGTTAATATGTACCTTCACATTTTTTCTATTACTAACAACTTATGTAAATGTTTCTTTCCGAGTAGCAATGACCATTATGCTATACTACAGCAGGTAAGCATAGGCTAATCAGGTAATATCAAGGTATGACTGTGAAGGCACATGCATATTAAGTGTTACAGAATGATGACTTCACAAATGGAATATGAATTAAAGATGATCTGGACTTTTGTTAGAGGTGGAGCTTAACATCGTGCAAAAAAAAATGTGTGTTATTTTTTTAAGGCACAGGCTAACATTGTGGAGCTTCAGTTTAAAAAAAATTGTCAAACTGTGATATGTGAGCTACTGTACATAGTAGTTGTCAAATGGACAAATAAACACCCTAGAATACAAAAGTTTGGAAAGTTATGCTGCCACTGGCAAGATATGCATGAATAAACATATTTGACACTCCGGTGTGAGGATAAAATAGCCTAGATCTGACACAGTAAGTCTATGGGAGAAATCGGCAGGTGTAACTCACGAAGTCAATTTCAGGTGTTGTGAGATTTTCACTTCTTGTAACACATTAACACAGCATTTTGAAATACATTTTTTTTTGGTTCTGAAGCTTAATTTTAGACCGTATCAAAGACACTCAGCATAGAGGATTATATTGCTCACAGTTTTTTGTTTTTTATTGTGGTCAATGTTATAGCCTGTGGTTTTAATGTTTAAAATATATAATGCATATTTTCACGAAATAATTCTAGTGATCTGGTGATGTACAGACATAAGGCATCAACAGAAATCAGCATGCATTTGGATTGCAGGGGCAGTTTAATATTGTATAGAAAAGTCATGCTTTCAAACACTTCCATTTTTTTTTATAAACACTACACAAAAAGTACGTTCCCCCTTTTTGAAATTCCATAACTTTTTAACGAATGATTTTTGAGCAGAATAATTTGGCAGGAGTGTTTCTGCACTCATTGACTAACTTCTGTGTGAAAACGTGATTGATCCGTCAAGTCATGCATGACGTGAGACGTAATGAAGGCAAAAATGTCACTTTTCAAAAGTCACAAGGGTCATTTTGAGGGATTTGTGATGCAGGATTTTGACAATTTCTGTTTTTGTTGAATGATTAAACGATTTATGTTAATCAGCTATCGTTTGACCCCCTAACAATTCTTTTGGCACTTCTCGCATATTTACGCTTCAGTGAGCTCAAGTTAACAATTTCCATCCATCCTCAATTTTGAAATTGTAAAATCCATTAAGTTTATTGAAAAAATTGAAATCAGATATTTTTCAGCAAAGTGTATCTTTACACGTTGTATGGACATAAGAGGTTGTAACCACGTCAGGGTTCAGTGAGCACACTTTATAAATAAAGCAAAATATACCATTATTTACCATTATTTTGGCATAAGAGAAGACTCCTGTGACTTTTGAAGAGTGACATTTTTGCCTTTAATTCATGCTCACTCATGCATGGCTTGACGGATTAATCTTATTTTCACACAGAGGTTAGTCAAGGATTGTGGAAATATTCCTGCCAAGTTATTTTGCTAAAACTTATTTCATTAAAAAGTTATGGTATTTTGAACAAGGGGGGACTTACTTTTTGTGTAGTGTATATAAATTTATGGGAAAAAGGGCGGGGACCCCTACTGTTTTGCTAT
>JZLH01S0093830.1:78248-89023 GCA_001188425.1 Eucidaris tribuloides | reverse complement strand
CCCGGCGGCGCCGCCCCTGATTTTAAGTGGCCCAAAATGGCTCTAACTATATCAATTCAACCTGCACACAAATTGTTTGTTTTTTCCCATAGCGGCCCGATGCGCCAGAAAGGCCCTGCGCGCCGAGGCTAATTGAGCCGGCTGACGGTCTTCGCCCATTCGTTGCGTATTCCTAGTTTTTTTGTTTTGTTTTTTAAAGAAATAATTAATGAATCCTCCATACTGCACCAGTTGAATTCCGCGAGTGGCCTTCTCCAGTGGTAGGCCTTATACCTCAGCGCCACCCGTCCTCCCCTGAAAAATAATGAATGGGCCGGAATTCTTTTTCACAGGATTTTTTTGGCATGACATATTTCTTTTAATTTTCCACCTACCCATGCAGTCTAGTCCTACTGCTAGCAGTGTTACAATATTCTCGGGGGAGGGGAGGGGAGGCGGGAGGCTACTAAAAAAACGCAAAGTGTAGTCCCGCGTCAGCGCCAGCTCCGAGCTCCCCTCCCCCCCCCCCCGAATCCCGAATACACGGGCACACACGCCGCGACACACATAGGCCATCCATTCCCTCGCCCTATAAGCACTATAGTGTCCTTCCAGACCAAAACAAGGGGAAATATTTATATACAATAATGCCACATTAGCGAAGGTCGTTAGCAGTGAATGTGTCCGCAGTCCAGTAATGTCCCGAGTCCCGGAGTCAAGTCCGAGTCCGGCCTTCCGAGTCCAAGTCCGAGGTTCCGAGTCATGAACCTTCGAGTCGAGTCAGAGACCGAGTCCGGCATGTCCGGAGACCGAGACCGAGTCGCCACATTGCAAATGTATTACATATTGAATTAATTAGAAAAGTATATCTCATTCAAAATATTCCGTAGGACCTACTTACTAAAGAATCATTCAAATGGAATCAACAAATTATTCAGTTTCCAAAAAGATAACAAACCCACCAAAATAATTACAAGACAGATGTATGTAGTTACTTTTAGTTTTTAAAATTACATGTTAGTTTTTAAGAAAACCCTCGTCGATCTGTGACTTTAAAATGCAGAATCAATCACTTATATATTATTATCATCTTGTGTTTGTCAACACACCCTGCCTTGTTTCTACATGTATAAGCCAAAATCACAAAAATCTTCAGTAGATGTCGAAATGTAGGACTAATATGAGAAATATATTTGCTGGATTGGTGAACTAATACATAAAAAGTGTAATTCAAGCACACATAACTGTTCTGTACTTGTAGTTACCACTTACCGAGAACATCTCAAAGAAATTACATAATTAAATTGGAGATCACCAGTACTTGATAATTTAAAATTGAAAGGTACTATCATCGCTTTCAAAGTGCTTGGATAGTTCAACGGAAATGTCAATGAATTAGTGGCAAGTGACAACATTTCTCATTTTTGCTCATCATTCGTATTAGTTTTGTTCAGAAGATACAAATTTTGATTCATTGCGGGGTTCACAAATTGTGTAATGTGCTAGTGTAAATGATGTGTATGTACACACACATCACAGATGTTTTTGTAAACTCTTAATACCATTACGAACATAGGCTTGCGAAAACGTAGAAACACCGCGAACAGTGTTCAGGCCAGCCAGGAAGCCGCAGGAAACGTGCGTTGGACCTAGCTGCACTGTGTGATTCCGAGTGTTGGCTAGAAAATTCGTATTTAGAGCTGGATTTGTATATGTTGTATAACAGTATTTGCACGGGGGGGGTGAAAGAACTTTGATTGAATATTGTTAGCGAATGAAACCCTGAGATAATCTTGTTGGAGTATGCGAACAGCTCAGCTATTGCGGTGGCAACTGCCATTATAAGCGACGTAATGATGCCTCCGGGCTCGAAGACCGGACTCGACGACCGAGTCAGTCAGAGTCAAGGCCCCGCGAGTACCGAGTCCGAGACCAACGGTGAGGTCGATGATGAACTCGAGTTATCGGCGAGTACCGAGACACGAGTGCCCGCTAACATGAAACTTCGAGTCCGAGTCCGAGACCGAGTCCGGCAAAAATGGACTCGAGTCCGGTCTCGAGTCCAAGACCGGACTCGAGTCACACATCACTGGTCGTTAGTAAAAATTATTGACCGCGAGGTAACTTTCGAAAAATCTGAAACACACGAGGCCGAAGGCCGAGTGTGTTTTGGATTTTTAGAAAGTTACCGAGGGTCATTAGTTTTACTAACGACCGAATGTGCATTATTTGTTTTATAAAATGGTTTAAAAAATCTGAGCGGGCACTAGTAAAAACTAATGCCCACTCGCATAACACACAGGATCAACATGACCATTTTATAAACCAAAATACGGCCCCATCTGAAGTGAGGGGGGGGGGGATGGTACAATCACACTGCCCTGCGCCTAGCCTGCACCGTCAGTGCGCCCATATCTCACCATCGGTCACCGCACCACGAAGTGTACACCACCGGATGGCACCACCATTCTCTCACAACCATCGTCATTGGGATTAGAACTCGAGAAACATGAGTAATGTTTCTGAATCTTGAATTATATAAAATATCATTGGACTTCCCAGATGAAACACAGACATTTCGTTCAGGAAAATAAATCATTTATCGAATCAATGAATCACTTACTGTAACACTGAACAGTTTCACAGATATTTTGTAATTTATCAGTGAAAGTGAAGCAAAAATATCAAAGTTTTGACTTCGGAATTGAAGAGCGCGAACTTCATGCTCTTTCGTTTATCGTTACCACCCCTACGGATGTTTTTTGTAGAGAGGTGTATCTACGTAATTACCACCCATCTAACGATATAGAAAGAAGATAATGAAGGTTTTTGAAAAATGTGTTGTAAATGAATAATTTCTTATATTCTGTAAGAATGATGATTTTGAACTACACCACAATAACAGCAATTTTGTTATTCCTCCTCTTTCTTCCAGACGGTGTGCGGTAGAAAAAGCAATATCAAAAATGGACCAATCACGCAATACGCCTTAGAGGGGGTAGCCCAATTGACGTCGGGCAGATGTTAATGAAGTCGCCTGCATTTTTTTGTTGTGAAGAATGGTGATCAATGTAATGGTGCGACGCCATTTTCCGCGACACTTTTTTGGCGATTTGAGTAGACTCCGTGATTGGACATTTAAAGCTGAGGTTCTGTTGACATGAAGGAGAGTGTTATCTACATATTAGAAGCCCGCTAACCACCTGAGACTGTCTGATTTGCGGAGAAATGTTATGGGAAAATAGGTTTATTTAGGGTGTTACCCAAAGGAGCGGCTTGATTGTTTGCTGCAGAAAGAACGTGGAACCTGGGGTCACGTGGTGCTGATCTTCGTCGACACATTCACTCTGTATGGTTCTGCGGTTTGTGTACATCCGTCATTAAAACACCATTTTTAATATAAAGATACGCGTGATCAATGGACTTCTATAAATTTGATGCTGTTGTGGATTATTTAGTCGATGGTACCCTTGAACGTCTTTAAAATGGAATTACATGCTTCGACACTAAGCGCGGGAAATCGTACTGAATATCAGCGGCTGTCACGTGTGTACATTTTGTAAATGCCGATTTGTTTTTGTTGCAGCGAGGGATCTGCCGCATGCGGCTGCGTCTGTAATGAAACGATGTGTGATTGTGTGGAGTGCAGTGGCGGCTGATGTCGTTCCTTCTTACTAATCTTTGGATATGTTATTAGTTCAGGATGACACATAATCAATGAAATTTCCGTTCAATATTAATACATCATTATTCCATGCCGTAAATCTTGAAATCATTTGCAGGATTTTTGTCCTTGGGGAGTATCTTGTCGCGCTGTGTGGTAGGTCGTTAGTTTGAAACTTTATTATGACTGGGCCTGTGCAGGACGAAGCATAAACGTTGCGGTGCGGAAAGCACCCGATTCGGTCATCGTTGCGGATCGTGTCGCATGTGGTCACATTTTCCTCTTAGGCTATGCATGGCTGCGATGGCTCCGGCACTGACTGATGCCGCGACACATACAGGCTCGTTCAAGCTGCCGGCCTCGCCTGCAAATCCAGGCAACAGTGGCCTGCAAGCCAGTCCAAATCAACCAACAAGCCCCGACCTTCCACCGTTGGCCAACGGGCGTTCGCCGGGAGTCCCGGGGGCGGACACGGACCTCAACCAGACTCTCCAAACGTGTCTTGTCGAAGCTCACGACCCTCCATCACCCGATCGTTTTGACATTCGAACAAGATTGCTGGATAATAACAATCATCACACCAAAGCCAAAATTGAGGAGAGGAACGTGTTTCATCACTTGACGAATGGTTGCAACAAAAAACAATTATCTGAAAAATTGAACTCGTTAATCTCAACTTTTGGTACTAGACTTCTTACTAATGGTGAGGGGAATACAATCAAACAGGATCAACATAAAACAATGAGTAATCCCATTGTGTCATTGGCGCAGCAAGGAGTATTACGCAATATTCAGTCTAGTGCAACATCAGATAGTTCCATCATGCCGCCTTTAACAATGACTCCTAGTCAAAGTGAACCTAAGCATAACGTTAATGTTGCTGGTTTAGAATCGCGCACTGAATCAGTAGAACCAGAATCGAGTGATTCAGCAGCTAGTCCTAGTGATGAGAGCTCTCTTCTAGCTTTGTCATTATTTTCTCTAACACCTGATGCAAATTCGGAACAAATGGTGGAGCTTGTAAATGAAAAATCCGAGACGGAGAGTGACCGGGAAAGTAACAAGAATCATTTGACCATTCCATCTGAAGATAAAAGACATGAAACACACACTGAAGAAACAACTAGATCTATACCAAAGCCTCAGGTTAATGTTCGTGCACAGTCAAGGGAGAAAGATAAACCAAAGGAACGCATTGTTTACAATGTTGTTGATGAGAAAGGTGATGAAGATACAGTTACAGAAAGCAGAGCGTCAACTTCAAACATGGCACATCAGTGCTCCAAACTAGAACACAGGACTAGATATTTAATGGAAAAATTGCGACGCTTGCAAACCTGTCAAACGGGTGCCCATGTTTATCAACAAGTCAGCTCATTTGTAGAATCAAAGCAACCAAAACAAGACAACAGTGATACATTGTCGGCAGCCTCCAGTGGTTGTGAGGAATGTCAGCGAAATCGGTTGATGGCCAGTAAGTCTGGTGGAGATGCTTCACTGAAACGAAGCTCCTACAACTGTGTAATTCATAATAATTCACGTCAAGATAGATTGAAGTCCAGAACAACGTGGGCCCCATCCAGAAGAACTAAACCTAGTGGATATATTTCACAGCATTTACGTGATGGAAAACAATCATACAGAGAAGTAAAGTCTGTTACGGGAAGGTTACGAGCAGGCCTTGGTCATGTTGAAAGTTCAGTAGACTCTGATGTTACGGACAGCAGTTCTGGAGGGGAAAGCTGTGACGAAGGAGATGATAGTTTACCACACACACAAGTTTCCTCCAGGTCGCACCATAAAGTACCACTGTGAGTATGCAGGGCTGAGTATTGGTGGTGTAGTTCATTAGCCTGGGTAAAGTAAGAACATTTTAGATATTTCTCTTTGGACAACAAATTGTGATGTAGTTTGCCTGTTCAAATTTTCATCATTCTTAATTTGTTTCCACCAAACTACTGACTTACATTGATTGAGATCAATACTTATTATATTTTTTTAAAGACTATTAACCAGCTAAGTTTGTGGATTGTTGTAACTGACATTTCCGGACTCGACTCCAGAGCAGCAAATCATAGTCCACTGTATGACAAGTATTTGACAACACATATCTTATCTTTGGAAGTAATAGCAATTGAAGTGGGAAAATGGTCAAAGTAGTAAATGCAAAGGTGGCAGTATAAACTCTTAAAAGAGGAAAAAATGTAACAAAATTGATATAAAATATCAAGGACATGGAGAGGAGGATGAAGGTACATGTAGCTGCTTGGTAAGTATGATAAAAAGACCAAAATATACAGAGGAATCAGACAAACGGATACTTGAGAAAGAAGCCTGCTTCATTTCAGATTGGTGGATCGGGAAATCCCCACACTGTGAAGAGCTTAGTAAACACAAAAGTTAAAGGCAATGTTCACCCTGACGTCAAGTAGGTTTTAATAAAAGCAGACAGTTGAGAGAAACTTGTTAATGAAGGTTTGACGAAAATCTACCGAAGAATAACAGAGTTGTGGAATTTTAAATTTTTAAATTTGTGACACAAATGACATTACAAAATTAAAACTTTGAAACTTCATAACTCTGTTATTCTGTGGTGGATTTCGCCAAACAGGTTTCTCTCATTTTTCTGCTTTTATTAAAACCAACTTGATGTCAGGGTGAACCTTGCCGTTAAGGGGGGGGGGGGGGGAGGGGGAATTTGCTAAAGAGTTAGATTTCAAATGTGATTACATTTTTGTGTTTTGTTTACATTTTTGATTGTATATTTTTAATTTTAACACGATTGTTTTCAATTTAATGTTAAAAATCCATTTTGTTCCCGGGGGCATCAAAACGTAGCGGACAAGAACAACTGAAAAGTCAAAAGTATCATGCACTTCCAATGATGATTAATGATAATGATTAATTATCCACAGATAGAACTTGGTACATACTTCTGTATGCTTGTGTATCATTTATTGCAGTTCTTCATAAAAAATTAAAGAATTCTAAAGCATGGGAAAATTCCAGTCTGACAGCAAAATATATTTTGAAAAACAGAAAAATTAAAGTTTTAAGCGAGTGGAAGTTTGAGCAAAATAAAGATTAAAGGAATTTTTGAATACCTGAACATCGTCGTTACAAAATTGATTCTGTTGTGATATTCAGTTCCCCCTCCTAGCAAAATAGTTCTTTACATATGAAAACATTTAAACACATTCTTGTCAAAATATATTGAGTTTATTGCCCAAAATGTCTACAGTGGTGATTTGCATTCCACAAGCAATAAACCCAAGTTTTCTATACAAATCACATAAGGTTTGGGGGCTTTAGTAGGGGTTTAATAATCAATGTTTGTTTACAGACTGGCAGAAGCATGCTCTGTGTGGGGTACAAACATGAAAATGTCGCAGAGAAAATGAAAATTATGAGACATTTCTTGTACAAAGCAATGAAGTGTGACTGACTTCTTAGAATAATACAGAGTTGTCAGTTTTATGATATATGGATTTTGAAAATTTGAATTGTTTAAAAATCAATTTTTGCCTAATTTTTCTGAAACTTTTGCTACTGTGTTTCCTTGATTTTTCTGCTTTTTAATATAACCCTTGAAATTTCCCCGTAAGAGTATTTGGCAGGGTTGGAAAATGGAAATGGTCTATCTATATTTGTTAAAAAAAAAAATAAAGAACACTGTCCCAAGGTTTTTACAATAAAACAAAAAGTAACACCACTACTCTCACAATGAACTGCGTTACAACAAGCTCTGCATTCACCAATAAGAGTTTTAAATTGAAAACTATCTAAAATTTCTCTATTCTCTAAACAGACACCCACAATTGCACTAATTTCAAAATGATAACTGCATTTCAGGGAAAAAAATACATGGGGCTCAGGGCGATTTTGCCCCCGAAATGTGTAAAAGAGCCCCCGAAAATTGTAGGATTCAATGCAAAAGAATATCTTGAAATCAATGAAATGGGAAAAGTAGCCCCCGAAATGAAAATTTTATTTTTCCCCTGCTGCATTTCACTATTTATTCCCTTGACCAATAGAACATTGATAAAACATCTCTCACTGAAAGATTGTGTGGATGACTTGAATATCAGTGCTTGCAAACACACATTATCACATGTTGGCCTTCTGTTGGTTGCTTCCTATCAAAAATTACATAAACACAAACCTCTGAAAAACTTAAACATGCTATCATGTCCTGGCAAGCTGAATTTGAGCAGGAACAAATAATTTACACTTTATTAGTTAAACTTTGATAAAAGAAGTATTGACAATCAACTATATGAAAAAAAAATAGCAAATTAGCAATACCCGATACCACATTGTAACTCTTCAGTTCTGGGCAAAATTCACTATATTGCTGACTATGTGTAGGCCTACATGTATAAAATTTGGCACATTCACAAAAGAGAAAATCAGTATGAATATTGACTGATTTCAGTTGTCTACAGAAATGAAATGTTTGCTTGGCATATAAATAGTTGAAATGTGAGTTAAGGTTTGATAATTACATTATTATGTATGCCTCTGCTTATGAGCTGAAGCATGTTTTCCAGATAAGCATTTCACAAATACCAGTGAGTAGTTGACTGATGCAACACTGAGTTGTAAGCTAGGCTCAGTGGTCTGCATCAGGCTTCTAGATGTGAGACCTGAATACGTAGCAAGTGTACCTTGTGTTACAGACTAACTGGTAAATTGGTTCAGGTTGTGATATAAATCAAACCAGCTGAGCACCAATAATACTCCTTTATAAAAGGCAATATACATGTACACAAGCTCCTGTCTACACAGTTGATGTCGCAACTTCTGCCATCATCGAAAAAATACTCATTCCACCATCCCCCCCCCAAAAAAAAAAAAAATGCTGTTTTTCTGTAAAGTGTTTTATTATACTTTGTTGCCATGATATTAACTTAAATATTTTAATTGTTTTATGTTATATTTCCAGACACAGGCGGGCATCATGGAAGTGGGCAACAGATCGAGCTGCCATTGCCAGTAAGTGGACATGGCTTCAAGCACAGGTGTCTGACCTGGAGTACCGCATCCGACAACAAAGTGACATTTACCGGCAGATCCGAGCCACTAAAGGAACAGTCACTCTGGGTGAACCACCTTCGCCAGAGGACTATCTCAGAGCACAAAGCATAGCAAACAGGACTGGTCGTAAGTTATCACCAATCGAGGCCAAAATAGTCATGCTAGAAGGACCCAACTCAATGTCTCCTACCAACCTGTCAACACTGTTGAGTAATGTTGACCGCCAGAGTGCAAAGTTGAAGCAGTCCTTGCAGAACTGCATTTCACCCATTTCTGGATCAACATCACCTTCAACAAGTATCAATTCCAGTACCGACGTAAAAATGTCTCCTGCCAGGCCCTTGAATGGCTTGATGGACAATGTAAAAACACCCAGTCCCAGTTTATGTGGAACAAACACAACCAGTACCCCCAATTACCTAGGCAAAGTTGGATTGGACCAGACAAGTTCCCCAGTTCAAATCGAAGAACAGTACTGTGCAAGGACTCGACCAGTTCGTCATTTTCGAAAGCGCAAGCTTATACGTTCAACAGGGCTGTACCAAGTCAGCAGGAAAGCCCAGAAACTGTCTACTGTACGTTGCGGCTGTTGTCCGCCACAGACTCCGTGCGTCATGTGTGGTGGAAGATTCAACAACGTGGAACAACTCGACGCAGATCAGTTGCCAATGAGTGAGAGAGTGGCGAGTCTCGACTATGCATTCCATTCGGTTTTGTCTTTCCCTGAAGGTATGTATGGGCAAAATAAAGAAATAAATTGATAAAGTTTCACAAGGATGAAGTGTTGCCGGAGCAATTAAACTTAGCATTATACATGTACACCTATCAATTGTAAGACACACCCCTCGATCCCCGGGAATGGTGCACCATGGGTGGGTCATTTACCAACAAATTAATGACGCAGGGTACCGTCATGGAAGCATTTGGTCCGTCACAGCATGGTGAATGGGTGCGTCAGTTTGTATACGTTTAAATAGGCCTAGGCACAGTCATTGTGAGAAAATGGTCCGTCATAGTAGAGACACACAGGTGCGTCATGGTATATGAAAATCCGACTCGCGTTTGACAAGTGACGCACCATTCCCGGGAGTCGAGGGGTACGTCTTACAATTGATAGGTGTATTACTTCAGCTCATAATGTGACAGTGGTCTATTTAAGTTAACAGCATCTCTGACAAGTGCAAAAAGAATAAATTCAAATTATCGAACTTTTGTTGTAGAGAACATTTTAGACTTTTTGAACAATTCCTGACTTATTTTTCTGAACTGATTTAGTTAGTGTGTTACATCAAACACATCCATCCAGAGATGGGAAAAAAACACACACCAAAACAACAATGCACTGGAAAAACCTATCTTCATGTGCTGTGAGGTACATGTAGCCAAAGGCATGTTTCATCTACTGTTGAAGTGGATTGCATCAGTTTTGGAGATCATAGGGGTTTGTAGCCAATAAAATCAAGTAGAGCCAAGCACTTAAAAAAATTTTTCCTCTGGTCAAAAATTCACCCACTGACCTTTCAAAAGTTGCAAGTCCTGCTGTTAGTAAGGAACATGTAATCAAAATAATACAATGGTGAGTCAGTCATTTGTAGACCTGAGTTAAAGTTTTGCAGGCTACCATTGATCTGGGCAATTCTCCATCATAGGCTATACCCAGCCTTGCTGCATCCAATACACAAGCTACAGACAGTACAAGTACATGTACACTGTATGCCACTAATTCTGTGACTCTTCTTTGTGTAAAAATACAATGAATGGTTCATTTTTGAAACCTTATAAATTATTGTCTAGCAAGAACAAAAGTGTATCATTGTGTATAATGTAAGTTGCAATATGTTGGCGGGCACTGTGAGGCTTGTGTAGTATACAAATAATGCACATTAGCGAGGTCGTTAGTAAGAACTATTGGCCACAAGGTAACTTTCTAAAAATCTGAAACACAGAGGCTTAAAGCCTAGCGTGTTTTGGATTTTTAGAAAGTTACCGAGGGTCAATAGTTTTTACTAACGACCGAACGCGCAATGTGCATTTTTTGTTTATTAAATGGTTTCAAAATCTGATGGGCATTGGTAAAACTATGCCACTCGCATAA
>JZLH01S0093830.1:34631-47355 GCA_001188425.1 Eucidaris tribuloides | reverse complement strand
CTTGTGGTCGCACCGTCGCAGGCCGGTGATCCGACATTTGCTCCGGTGACAGTTCTCCGGTATTATATCTCAAAAGGGTTAGGGTTAGGGTTGCCATTAGGTTTGAGGGTTTCCAGTTCAGAGTAGGGATAGGGTTAGGGTTGAGGTCAGGGTTAGTGCATGAAATAATCGCCGGATCAAATGTCGGTCATTCCGCAGTCCTGATGCGAATGAAGAAAACGCTGTACCACCATGTATTTCTGTTTTCACTTTCAGGAATGTGTCATAATCATAGGGTCATAATTTATACACAACGCAAATTATTACTAGATATATTCCAACGTAGGTGGCGCTCTAGCTTTCTTCGCAGAGATGCACGTTGAGTGAATTCAGCCAGTGAATGATGGCGAGTGTATGGGTCATGATTACCGAATACTCTAAAGACCGAAGTTTTCGTTTTATAAATGTCAAATTCAGTTTTTCTCCGTTTTACAAATGTCAAATTCCGTTTTTCTCCGTTTTACAAATGTCAAACTCGGTTTTTCTCCGCGTTGTAATTTTGCAATTTTCCGACTTGAATTTCTTTTGGAAAAAATCACAAATGACGTCAAGCTTACGACTAGTGTAGCGGCCAACCCTTAAAGAGTGCTCTAGTTTTCGAGCAACCCCTCCCCACCGTAGAACAAAACACAACCAGTTTTATTCGAAGGATAACTATATGGGATTTACGAAAATGATGGTTGTGGTCAAAAATTTTGGTGGCAAGGGTGTGTTTTTTACCCCAAAACCACATTTTTGGGACAAAAATCATGATACGTGTATTTCTATTTTTATGCCCAAACTGTATGTGAGAGTGCCATTTTTGTGATGAATCTAGATTTCTTACATTGTCTGAAAAGTCCTGATCGTATTTGTCATTGTAAACAATGTAACTAAAGGCGTGTTTTTTTGGGGGGGGTGGGGGGAGTTCATTTTTTGGCTAAAAATGAAGAAAAATTGTGATTTTTCTTTAAAAGGGGGGACTAAAACCCCCAGAACTTTTGCCTTTTGTATAGATCACTATTCAAAAAACTGTAGGCACAGTCTCTAAACGTGTTGGTAGCGGTTTTAACACTAAAAAGTAATTTTGGTCAAAATTGAGAAAATCAATAAAAAATACATTTTTGCCCAATGTATTATGTAAAATATTTAGTATATTCTTGTTACCTTTCGGTTTATTTATGTCATAAGAGATAAGATTTTACAAAAATGGTGGATGTTGTCAACAATTTTCGTGACGGGTGTTTTTTGACCACAAAAACGCATTTTTGGAACAAGAAAAATCATGATTTTTCTATTTTCATACCAAAACTGTACAATTTGAAGTGAAAGTGCCCTTTTTGTTATGAATTCATATTTCTTACATTGTCTGAAGAGTCCGGATGGTAGTTATTGTTGTAAACAATGTAAATAAAAGGGTATTTGGGGGACGGGGGAGTTCACTATTTGGCTGAAAATTAAGAACAAAAAGTGATTTTCTTTAAAAAGGGTTTCCACTTCCCCAATATTTGTTTGCCGTATAGCGTTTTATTTTGTATGGATCGATATTTGTTGACTTGTGGGCAGAGTTTCTAAACCTGTTGGCAACCATGTGAAAACTAAAAAGTAATCCAGGGTTCTTTTACCACAAATCCATGCAATTCTGGTCAAAAAATGAGAAAATTGATTTTAAAAAAAATCCCTTTGCCCATTATCCTAAGATATTTAGCATATTCTTTTTACCATTCGGTTTATTGATATCATAAGTAATACAAACTTAATACTTGAGATCAACATAACCAGCAAAACGGAAACTTGGGCCAGAAAAAGTTTTGGCCTAAATCATGGAAAATAATAATATAAATATGCATTATGTTTGGCAAAGTAGTATATTTTTAGTGTACAATATTATAACTTATAGCAGCAATATTTGTGTTCGGTCGTTAATCAGTCTATCTTGAAAAGTTCAGCATGTTATCTAAATAGTGCTCCGGCAATTACTGTATAAGCAAGCCATTATAGGTAATGTTTGCCACAATACACTACAACAAGGAAGGCGCCAGGGTGAAATCTTCCGGGGCGAAATCTGTCGGGAAAAAAAATTCCCAAAAATTGTCCGTAAAGCGTCCGAAAACTTGCTCAGTGGGGGAGGGGGAGGGTTTGGGTGGGATCATCGCGAAAAAAAATGCCCGGAAAAATTTTCTCGTGAATTTTTCCCGATCAAATTTGTCCCGACAGCGCCCGAAAATATACTAAGTGTTGGGGGGGGGGAGGGGTGGGCGTGTCGGGCAAAACAAATTTGATATTACCCTATACAACTATTATCCCTTCACAGCTAGAAAAAAAATCATCTTATGGAGGGGGGGGGGTAAATTTTCCAAAATCAGAAAAAAATCCTATAATTTTCACGACTTTGAAAAAAAGGGGAGACGGGATGGCTTGCCCCTTCTGCCCCTCTTGGCGCCGCCCTTGCGTTGCCAATCAGTGTTTTAAGAAAGAAAGTGCCTGCAACCTATTATATTCGTAAATAATAACTAGAGTTTTAGACAGAGATCGTTTATTGTGAAATGGTACAAAACAAGCGTAACAGCAACAATAATAGAGGTAATAACAATAATAATGATTGATGTACGAGTTGTGTAATGATAATAATATAGAAAATAATTATGAATAATATAATAAGTAATAATAATAATAATATAATAATATACAATAATCAATAATAATAATAATATAATATAATAATATAATAATAATAATAATAATAATAATAATATTAATAATTAATAATAATAATAAGTCCATTCTCATAGAATAATACCGACGAAATCAGTCTCTATGCATCTGGATATTATTAGCCTGGTTACTGGGATATAGTTTTAAACTGCACAAAGATGTGCGCCATTTCCACTCCTTTGGGAATGTATTTGCGCTGCCAGGGAGGCACGTCAAGCCAAGCATAATATTAAGTTATTTTATTCTCACTCTACCAGGTACTCATTTACACTTCTGCACAGCACACGCCCTTATCCGTTCAGCCCCGTCTGCATGCCAATAAAGTAACTTACCTGAATTGTATCATCTTTAAACTACGTTTACAGGCATACGTGTTAATGTGTTTTTTCCATTTCTCATTAAAAGAAAATTAAATAAACGCAGTGGCTTACAGATACTGAAATATACAAAACTATATAGTCATAAAATGAATACAAAATGTCAGAATTGACATTATTTTTCTGCATTGATCCATTTGGCAGAACTAGGGACAAAAATTGAGGATGCTGTAATCTCTGAATTCCTTTCATATACTGATATAATAGTGAATAAATGTTCTGGAATAAGGTTAGTACTTCAACTCTTTTGACACCATGGTTTGATTTGAAGCAACTAAAATAGTTAAGTATGATTATCTTCTTTGCACGATATTATATACATGTATGATCCATTATCCATAATTAACCAATACAATACAGTTATTTTTAGAGCGTTATACGCATTTGTTTCATAGCGCTTGAATATTGGACCATTTATCCTTCAGCAAGGCAGCAGCTATACAGCGCCAACCACGTATTTCATTGGACCTTTCAGAAATGTCTGCCCTAATGCGCCTGTTTGTGATCAGTTAGGTGAAGATGACTTTCGTGAATATATTGAAGACTGAATTAATGCCGTAAAATGTTAAAGTAAACTTAATGTAAATTATATACTGTATTAGCGTAAGGCTAATTTCTTGGAAAGGATATAAGCGCGCGAACCCTGTTAAGCATTCTATAGAGGAGATAAAGAAAACGCATTAAATTGTATAACATTCCATTTGAACTACACAATTTTGTTAATGAAGAATGATTCTCATAATTATTCTAGCAAGAAATTGTTAGCGTCTGATCAGCAAACAAACTTATTCCAAGAAATATGAGCCAGATGGACAGGGGCGGTCTCACGAAACCGGGTGGGGGGCGGGCGGGGCACGTTGCCCCCCCCCCCCCAAAAAAAAATCCGATAGCAAAAATGCCCTTTTTCTAAGTGACATGCTGCCCTTTTTTGAAGGGACACTTGCCGTTTTAAACGACGCAGTTGTTCCTCGAAGATTGATTTCCTTGTATTTATTATCTCATTATATATTATAATATATGTTTTTCTTTCTTTTTTTCAATTATTTTTAAACAAAAAATTTGTGTCACCCCTGACGGGCGCACGTCTACAGTATACAGAAGAAGACATATTTTGGTAACTTGTTATAACCCGAAGGGGCACATTTTGCCCCTGCCGCAACAAGCGGGCATCTAATGCGCTTCTATTTTAGTGCCTCATGACCATGATCGGACTGGGGTAGCAAAAATTAGCCCTCCCTGCCACTGTTTGCCCCCTAACAATTACATTCTCTAGGGCTTTTCTAAATCGAAATGTGCCTCTTTTGCGTTTGTACCAGAGCTGTGAGTGAGGCTGAAACTTGCTTGCTCTAATATAGCCCTGACGTATTTTCTTGGGTTGCACAGTGATTTTATTCATGTATTTTTCGATTTTTGGAAATTTATTCTATGTATTTTTTACCCTGTAAGGCACATTGATAGCAGTAAAGAGCTAGTGTTGCAGATTCAACATAAGTGGCACATTATGTGCCTACAAAGGGGATTTTGTCATCTCATATAGTGCCGTCTGGCGTGGCAAAATATTGGGCCCTGTCCATCTCTTTTCTTCAATAACATTGCCGTATTTTGTGTACTCTTCAAGCAACAAAAAGTGGTCTTTTCGAGTGATAAGCAGAGCGTCTGATCCTGGGGGGGAGGCGCAGGTCCCGACGGGGGGATCGCGCATCAATGATTTGAATATGGGGGAGAACATGTCGATTGCCCCCCCCCCCCCCAATAATTTGAAAAGTATTTGCAAAATTCATAATTGCAATGCAAATACTATATTTAAAAGGCATGGAAAGCACTATAAAAACCATTAAACATGGCATAAAAATACTATTAAACATACAAAATTGTCAATTTTTCGGCGCGCTTCGCGCGCAAAATTCTGTATTACAATTTCTCGCCCGACGCGCGCCGAAAATTGTGGATTTTTTTCACTTTTGCCCCCCCCCCCCCCCGTCCTAAACATGGATCAACGCCCCTGTTCGTGAGGGAATTCTCTTCTCGTCTTCTTCAATAAAGAAAATCGATTTAAAAGAGAAGAATACCCCCTTTTCTGCAACAGAATTTTGCGTGACGTGAGTTATTCTGTTCTCATGACTGTATAATTTATGAAGTATAAATATGGATCCACTATCGTCCAGATGGGGTCATGCTTAGTTGTTAGTAGTCACTACTCGAAAATGAGACATGCATACTGCTCACGCATAATGCTCAGAGTCACACTTCATTAAATAACACGATTATTTGCTTTCTATTCATTTTATAATGTTTGCCTAAATTTATTGCAAAAAACACAACAAATGCTTTAAATGGACATTAGGTAAGAACTATGAACCCGAGAAGATGAAAGTTTTATGATGAAGGATTTTATTTTTCCCCAAACCGCTGTTTGCTGCTCTCAGTCGCCGCGGAATCAGCCTGTACACTCCAAATTTTTATGTGTCAAAACACAAATACATGTATGAAATGAAGATCATTTGGAACATTTTACAGGCCGGGAAAGTCTATTCATGTTCTTCATAACCAAACTATGTGGTTTTCATCATCATTCTGTTCAAAAAGAGTTTGCTCATTGTTTCTTATGGATTTGTTTGATCTAGCATGATGCATGATGTTCTTCATCTTTTTAACACTCTATAGGCCTATACCAATAAAATCAGAGTTGTAGCGCCAGAGTAGACCACAAAGCGAGTTTTACAACATCCCAAATTTCCCAAATTTCCAAACCGCTCGCTCGCGGATTACATACATCATATTATAACAATTGAAAAAAAGAATCAAAAAGGGGTTGCTCAAGTTACATTACAGCAAAAACACATATCAACTTCAAGCAAAAACTTAATTTGATGGTGAAAATTTCTGCACACCCCTATGCCCTTTTTAACATATAAGTGCCCCTTTTTGGCTTTGCCCCCCCCCCCCCAACCGAAAATACGTTCCGCCGCCCCTGGCCAGAGAACAGATAAGCGTAAGTTTTGGGAGTGATAGTAATATCGCCCATTCAAAGAGCCATTTTTGAAGGTCCCATGAAATACGTGTTTGGCATAATTTTGTGCTAAATGATATGATACAAAGAAGATAGTCATATTTACCTATTTTAGTGTCTTCAAATCGAAGCAATTATTTTAAAAGAGTAGACATGTTACCTTAGTTTTTGAGCATTTACTTATCTCAGCACGAAAAAGGCATATTAAGAGATGGGTGTCATCATACCATCTTCATTTCTGTCCCAAGTTCTACAGAGAACCAAGAAATAGATCAATACGGCAAATCCCTGTCAATTCTGACACTTCGCTTATTTTATGACTTTATGATATTTTAGTGTCAAATACCCATAGGCCGCTGCTTTTATCTAATTTTCTTTTATAAGAAATGAAAAACAAACGTATAATCGTAGTTTGAAGGTGATTCAATTCAGAAGTAATTAACTTAATTTGTAAGCTTGTAGTCAATGCAAAAACTTGATAAAATGTGGAAAATGTTGATTTTTAATATTTCGTATAAATTGATCTCTGGACGTCGCTCTAAAAATCCAGTTATTAAACCTATGTCATGCAAGTATTTTTTTTTCTTGAGACAAGCTGGTTAGGAAGGTTCTGTACATTGTGGGAAACCTTTTCTAAAATGGCTTACTTATAAGGGCCGGGGCACTAACGTGTTGAACTCTTCAAAATTTGACCGAACACAAAATTGTCGCTATACAGAAACAAGATTAATAACACACAAATGCAATATTTTACCTGCATAATTTAGGCTAATAATTAGATTTCCTGGCCCAAGTTTCCGTTTTGCTGGTTATGTTGATTTCAAGTATTAATTTTGTATCACTTATGTCACTTATAATATCAATAAACCGAAAGGTAACAAGAATATGCTCAATATCTTAGGATAATGGGCAAAAAGATGGATTTTTAAAATCAATTTTCTCAATTTTTGACCAAAATTCACTAGTTTTGTGGTAAAAGAACACCGGATTACTTTTTAGTTTTCAAATGGTTGCCAACAAGTTTAGAAACTGTGCCCACAAGTCATCAAATAGCGATCCATACAAAATATAACACTATTATAAGGCAAACAAATCTCGGGGAATTGGACCCTCTTTTAAAAAAAAACATATTTTTCTTAATTTTAAGCCATATAATGAACTCCCTCGGTCCCCCATTATACCCTTTTATTTAACATTGTTTACAACAATTACTACCATCCGGAGTCTATAAACAATGTAAGAAATATAGATTCATAACAGAAAGGGCACTTCCACATCAAATTGTACAGTTTTGGTATGAAAATAGAAAAATCATGATTTTTGTTCCAAAAATGCGTGTGTTTTTTGGTCAAAAAACACCCCTGCCAAGAAAATTGTTGACCACAAGCATCATTTTCGTACAATCGTATCTCTTATGAAATAAATAAACCGAAATGTAACAAAAAATTACTAAATATTTTATGATATTGGGCAAAAATGTATTTTTCATTGATTTTTCTCAATTTTTGACCAAAATTGCATTTTTTTGTGGTAAAAACACCTCGGATTACTTTTTGTTGTTAAAACTACTACCAACACGTTTAGAAACTGTGCTCATAGTTTTTTAAATAGTGATCTATACAAAAGGCAAAAATTCTGGAGGGTTTTGGTCCCCCTTTTTAAAGGAAGATCACAATTTTTCTTCATTTTTAGCCAAAAAAATGAACTTCCCCCCCCAAAAAAAAACATCCCTTTAGTTTCATTGTTTACAATAACAAATACCATCCGGAGTTTTCAGACAATGTAAGAAATATAGATTCATCACAAAAATGGTACTCTCACATCAAATTATACAGTTTTGGCATAAAAATAGAAAAATCTTGCATTTGTCCCCAAAATGCGTTTTTTGGTCAAAAAAACACCCCTGCCACCAAAATTTTTGACCACAACCATCATTTTCGTAAATCCCATATAATTATCCTTCGAATAAAACTGGTTGTGTTTTGTTCTACGGTGGGGAGGGGTTCCCGACCCAAATGAGGTCCTGGCCGCTACACTATAGGGTTTGATTCGGGTATGTACATTAAGTATAACTTATTTATACGCAATCATGAATGAATTCCTTTAAGTTACATTAAAGTATAACATTAACTGACGCCTTCATAGAGTTCAAATAATGTATAAGTTATTCAACGAGAAGATATTTTAAACTTTAAAAATGTTGTTAAATGGAAAACCTGAAGTTAGCACGAGTGCTAGTCGGGATTGGTTCTCCGAGTTCCTAAATCTGTATAGAAAGTCATATTAAAGTATACGTATTTAAATTCAACCATACAGGAACAATTATTTTGAATTAACGTTGTTTATCAGTATTTAGTCCTTATGGTTCATCGCTGCTTAAGAGTTTCATTCTAAGGGTTTTACGAAATGAAGATCTTGTTTTTTCTTCTCTTATATTTATGGGCAAATTATTCCAAAGCTTTGCTCCAATGAAAGGTCCCATGCGTCGTAATACAGGCGTATCATTGAATGATCTCTCCTTCTTGTTCTATACATGTGATTCATTGGATCAAAATAATCCATTAACGAGTGTGGTAAATGTCCTCTTTGCAGGTCATATACAAAACTTGATACTGAATGCTTAAATAGATTATGCACATCTAATACCTTAACAGGTAAAGCAGGATTTAAATTAACAGGTAAAGCAGGATTTCTTTGACTTTATTATAGCCAAGGCATCTTTTTGCTAAATTAGTTTAGTTTATAGTTATTAATTTTACTTTAGGGGAATATTTAGGAATGATTTCTTTTTTTTTTCATTTTTGGTAAAATGCTGTTTTCCGCGTTATAGGCCCTATACCTACAAATTCCGTGATTTCCACGGAAAATCCGCAACGCGGAAAACTTCGGTCTTTATACCGTATACAGTGGATATGAGAGAATTGTGAATGACGCCGGAATGACGTCGCCGGTCCAAAGTACGACTCCAGTGAGGTTCCTTGAAATATAACATCTATTTCTCCCTGCCCATCATTTTGAGTAACATTTTGTTTTTCCAGACCAGGATTTGATTTTGTGATGGACGACAGGTCGCGTCCACAAGGGAAACGCGGGGAGGGGGGGAGGGGGAGGGGGCGGGGGATGTGACTTGCCCCTCTGTGTCGGTTGTTTTTCACAATGACATAGGGCCTGAATAGAAAAGGTATTTATAAGGTACATTTCAATTACATCTTGCTGTCATTTCATTGTGAAAAGGACCCCAAAATTATGTCATGACCCATCCAAAAGAATCGTGCTTTTATTTCATTGTGAAAAGGTAAAAAAATATATTTATATTATGATCAACGACCCACCGAGAAAAAAAATCGGGATACCATAGGCGTATGAGACGAGGGGGAGCATAAAACTGAAAATTCGGGCAAAAGCGATGTAAAAAAGGGAACGAAGGGCAGTAAAATATTTGGCCAATTCTGTGAAAAAGGGCTACATTTTAATTTTTTGAAATAAAAATCATTGGGTTTTTTGTTTTGTTTTATTTTGTTTTGTTTTTTGCTTTTTTTAAAATAGCTATTTTTGCTATCTTATTTTTGCTGTTTTGAAGAAGTTGCCCGAATTTCCCTCAAACTCCTGCTCTAAGCAGATTCTGCACAGTTTCTCCAGAATTCCAGCCCGATCAGAGCCCCTGTCCCTATT
Source organism: Eucidaris tribuloides (assembly GCA_001188425.1). Taxonomy (NCBI): domain Eukaryota; kingdom Metazoa; phylum Echinodermata; class Echinoidea; order Cidaroida; family Cidaridae; genus Eucidaris; species Eucidaris tribuloides. The sequence goes on along the minus strand of JZLH01S0093830.1, from coordinate 37,563 downwards.
TTTCCTCAATCTCCATGAGTCCTTATCATCAACCTCTAGCTGACCCATTGGCAGCTTCTGCCCAAATTTTTTCCCGAGTTCTGCCCACATAAGAGCAAGGACGTAGGCTGGGGGGTGCACTGGGTGCACGTGCACCCGCGCCCCCCCCCCGCAGAGGAGTCCCACCCTAATAGCAAAAAATGCAAATTTGCACCACCTTTTCTGCTTTCAACGCCTGATTTTCTCAATTTTAGTTCCACCTCCCTAAGATGTGCACCTCTCAGTTCCACCTCCCCATGCCCAAACCAGCCTACGCCCTTGAAGAGGCTCTTATGCACGAAATTTTCTTCAGTTCTTCCCACACACATGAAATAACAATTCCTGGAAAATGAAGGGCTGAAAGCAAACACTTTACATAAAGATATCCCAATTCCAGCGGTGTCGATCCATCTTTCGCATGGGGCGGGGTGCAAAAATTGAACACTATAAATATTCAGCTGTTCAGTGATATTAATCTAATAGTATCCTGAAAAGTCTACACTAGGTTGCCGGTTGAAAAGCGAATACACTATAAGATCCTTGTTATCAATTTCCGAGCATTAAATTTCTTTTCTCAACAGCACATTAGCTCTTTCCTGAAAATCCACAAACCATTACGTTCTGGCCTGCGTTCGTCCAATCACCTTTCCATGGTAGTCCCCAAATCAAATCGAACATGGGGTAATAGAACATTTGCAACAGCAGCTCTTCCTCTGTGGAATAGATTTCCAAGATGTCTGAGACCGTTGACAAATTTAAGAATGATCTGAAGACACATCTGATGAAAGACTTATTTTAAGCAACAAGAACACTAACTGTGAGCGCCTTTGGTATCCTGTGGATGGATAATATTTGCGCGTTATGAATATCTATTTATTATTATCATTATTTAGTAGTAGTAGTAGTAGTAGAAGTAGTAGTAGTAGTAGTAGTAGTAGTAGTAGTAGTAGTAGTAGTAGTAGTAGTAGTAGTAGTAGTAGTAGTAGTAGTAGTAGTAGTAGTAGTAGTAGTAGTAGTAGTAGTAGTAGTAGTAGTAGTAGTAGTAGTAGTAGTAGTAGTAGTAGTAGTAGTAGTAGTAGTAGTAGTAGTAGTAGTAGTAGTAGTAGTAGTAGTAGTAGTAGTAGTAGTAGTAGTAGTAGTAGTAGTAGTAGTAGTAGTAGTAGTAGTAGTAGTAGTATAGTAGTAGTATTGTGCCTTGAACTGCAATTTTTACAAGGTATCAAAATTATGGGGGGACAAAACGACATGTTTACCCCCCCCCCCAAAAAACAAAAAAAATGGTGAGCGTCTGGGCGACTATACCCTCTACCCACTAGGTCTAATTCTTCTTATTAGCGAAAATTGCAGATTGCAAATCAATAAAATACAGATACAGTTGCCACTTAAATGGGCAGAAACTGTATTGTTTGGCCAAGTGAAAATTAACTGCAACGTATATGCGCATTACAGCATTTTGCAAAGCCACGCGGCAGTTTCTTACTATGAAAGGGGTCTCCTCGTAGCCTTCCCCGCGTTTTCATTATAAACTCCTCAAAAAAAGTTTGGAAATCTGACTTTCATCGAGTATTTCTCCCTTCTTGTAGTAGCAATTAGGACATGCTTGGTACCAGCAGAAGGATTATTTAATTTTCTTTAAAATAATACCCTACTTGTTATGATTATTTCAGCAGGGAAAAGGTAGTATTTAAAAATGTGGGATAAAGTGTAAATTGAAAAGCTGCAAAATGAACGGTGGTCGTGAAGAGTCCATAAGGAACGTGTTGTTTTGTCTGGAGTTATGTCTTTTGTTTTCAACTGGTCAGGCATGAATGTCAGTTTCAAAACGAGCCCCTGCCACTTCATTTGTTTATGACTTTAAGACCGAATAGTTTGAGATCTGTTTTTAAAAGCTCATACATGTTTTTTCTTCTTTTTTTCGTTTGTTTCTTTGGTTGCTTGCTTGTGCACATGTTTGTTTGAATCCATGATAGTGTTAGTGTTACAATGCACAATGACCATCAGACATTGGAAAACTCACTCATCAACAGGAAAATAAGAAATTAGGCGATTTACCGAACTTAGGCCATTTTGCGAAGCCTTTAATCTCAGAGTCATGTGAAATTTGTAGTGTCAGGAGCTCCTTTTGGAAATTAACATTCATGGCTGACCAGCTGAGAACAAAAGATATAACTCCATACAAAAGAACACGTTCTGTATTGACTCTTTATGACCACCGGCCATTTTGCAGCTTTTCAATTTACACTTTATCCCATATTTTCAAATACTGCCTTTCCCCCGATGAAATAATCATAACGAATAGGGTATCATTTTAAGAAAATTAAATAATTCTTTCTGATGCTACTAATCATGGATTGATTTATACTAGCAAATGAGAGAAATAATCATCACACTCAGATTTCCAAACTTTTTTTGAGGAGTTTAGATCATAAGAGTCGTCTAAATTATGAATTAAGGGTCAATGAAATATGTCACTTCTTGGAAAATTCGCTATATTTTTTTCAAGGTGAAAATGCAATTTCTCACCCAGACCCACCCCATGTTTAGGAATATCAGAATGATTGACCTTTTCATGCACATTTTTAAGGTAAAACAGGGGTAGACTCTCGCCACTTTATCAGACATTTAGTACGACGACGCGGCGCGGTCCGTTCAGTTTCTGTACTATCGAACTTCGTCGGTCATGTACATGTATACCGTACCGAACTTCGTAGTACGTAGATCATCACGCCGCGGCCGCGCAGTCGCAGCGCTTAGGATCTTGATTGCAACGAACACCGTGAATCCCAAAAGAAGCCATAAATTACTTCAAACACTGACATCGCAAGTCAAAAATGGTTGTATCCTTTATAATAATGTGGAAATAACTGTTGTGAAGACTCGGTGAGTACAAACATGCAGCTCCTGGTCAGGAATT
>JZLH01S0093803.1:0-13126 GCA_001188425.1 Eucidaris tribuloides | reverse complement strand
TTTCTTAAATTGTCCTATACTCGCTCACTCTCGTGAAAATAAGGAGCCGTCTACTGCAAAACTGTGCTGTCAAATTTAACACTAGTGCATGATGATGCCCAAAATACCAGTGAGATAGTATGCTGAATGTCAATACCTGTGGGTGTTATGCAAACACCAACATACTATTTTAAGCACCTAGAAGACTACCTTTAACACCAACAGTCTCAAGACTGACATCATGCCCTATAGGGCAACACAATGGGTTTTTGGAGTTAGCACCCCCAACTTTTGCAGTGTATCACGAAACTCAAATGAATCAACAAACAATAAAAACAATACGAGGAATTCAGGAGGAAATGTGTCCTTTTTTCCAAATATTTTTTATTGTGTAAATGCATTTTTCATGGTCGTCCCTGCAGGCGCTCCATCCCTCTCGCTCTTTTCATTTTTTTTTCTTTATGGTATTACACCATTGCCACTGCCCAATACTACTGTCATTGCACTGATTGCAGTTACATGTATTATAGCAGTTGATTTATGGTATTTATGACATTCCTGTAATTTTCAGTCTCTAAGGGTATCAGAAGGGAAGGTGGGTGAAATTATGTAGAACAGAAGCAATTCGTTTTTGTTTTTCGACAAAATTTAAAGACGTAAAAGGTATTTTGATTTATCCTCATGTTTTCATGTGCCAACCGGTTGCCAAGAATTCTTACATATACACGCCTTCTTGTTAAATCAAATTTCATAATATCATATTACAATAGGAAAACAAACCCACGTTTCTAAGAATATTATAAAGCTTTTAATATTGAGCGTTCTAGATTTTTCTACGGAGTGGAAAATGCAACACCGATTAATGACCACGCAGTACGATTCCGTATGATCGTAAACATATTAAATCATTTCGTTGTGGTATTTGGCTGTCTTTGCCAGGGATGTGTTAGCAATTACTGAGTTTGAGAAATTGAAAATAGTTTGTATTAGAATATTAACCTGTATGCTAATTATTATTGTAATCATTTACCAATAAACTAGTTAATGGTATATTTCCCCCCATGCCTATCTCTAAACACTGGAATTTGTTAACTTCTTGACAGGCAAATTTTTGGAGTGCAATTTTCAAAGAAAAGTATATCTTTCAATTCTTAAAGCTCTCTGCACCACTTATTCGTTTCGTTTCGTTTTGTTTAGAAAAGTGCAGTCAAATGGCAGTATCATTTTTATTCTTCAAAATTTGTATTATCGCTTTAAACACGAAAATGTCATCAAAATGAAAGAATAATATACATTTTTGACGGTGTTGTAAACTTGTGATATAAATATTGATCTGATTCATTGAATAGAGCAAAGCAGGAAACTGAATTTTTAAGAGAATTGTTGAGCATTAAATAACTAGTATAATAGCATGTTGATGAAAATTGATATATTTGTTTGTTTAATCATTTCTTTATAATACAAAAGAAAGATTGCACATCATTGCTAATTCTACAAAGTTTACTGTAGTTATGGAGACCACATTTTGAGGAGGGAATTTATTCATCAAAATTTCATGAATCTTGATAAGCGTTATGAAATAATACGATTTGTTCTTTGGGATGCTATCACACGCAAAAAAACTCGGGCTGGCATAAAATCAAGTTATTTAATAGCTGTAATTCGACTGTTGTCAGCTGTTTTAAACAATTGGTGATTTCAAGTTTTGGATTAGTGTTATTGTTAGTGTTAGTAGACGTCAAGAGCCGTTAAACCGAACTCCAACACTGCGACTCGGATTGATAACCACTATCGATTCTGTAATCGATAGCATAACACGAGTGTTAACACGAGCGTGACGTCACATCACTTGTTCGACGAACATGAAAACCGCGGAAAACCTGAAGAAAAGATGTAATTTCTTTATGAAATTTAAACATTCGTACTTCAAATGTAACACTGTCGGAAAGGCATGTACTTCCCTCTCAATTTCATATATTTGACTTATTTCATTATGTCTTAGTTCTTTCACAATCTAAAATATTGTATTTTTTCGTGCCGCTTACCGCGCGGCATCGCGCTGCCATACACATTACACGTACAACTTGCGCGACCTAGCGACGTAAGCCAAGACAGAAATAACACTAACACTAACAACGAACTTGAAATGGTGATTTCCTTAATCCCTAGGGTCTAGTGTTAGTGAATGGGACAAACGCATGTAAATCGCTAACACCAGCAACCCAGCTCGGTTCAGCAGATGATACCTATAGACACCAACTTCCGGAAGTCCTCATAATTTCGGGCGTCAACTCGCTAAACACGGATCGATTTCAAGTTTCGGATCGTCGTTATGTGTTACAGATAACACTAACACAAACACTATCCAAAACTTGAAATCACTCACATCAAATGAGCTGAAATCATTTACATGTGTAATTGTGAAGATTCACATAAAAATCCTGATCTCCCACAAAAACCTCGAACATGAAAAAAAATCAGGTTTGGTGAATAGAAGGACTGAAGAAAATCGAATAGCATGAACTGTCGGAACGACGCTCCCTGAATTCGAATTTTACACAGCTGTTGAACTATTCAGACCTAATTTGCGTATGATCTGATGAAAATTGAATACCTGTTGATCGAAGCTTACAAGGTCAAAAACTCACAACCGTGCAGTTGGACGATTGTCAAACAATCTTAGCTACGGTTAGGCCCTACCAAATTCAAAATTAGTAACTGAAAGCTAAATTCACTATCCGAAACCTACACTACCGTTACCCAAATACAACAATGGTCCAATTTTAAATGATATATCGCTTAGATTTTAAAAACTTTACAACGTATAAGTCCCAAATTTTGAACACTGCATATTTTGTATACATGTCTTCATTTGAATCAAATCTGAGCAAAAACAGTTTAGTGTGCAAATCAAAAGCTCTAGGCTTTTGATTATTTTTTACCTCTATGTATTTACTATTTTGTACACTTGATTTAGGTTATTTGGGATAGTGGAAATCGGTGACCTGGTTCTGACCCATCGCCTACGCGTGTACCTTCCTAAAACAATGTTTTGAAAGTAAAGGTCCCACTAAAAATACCACCGCGTCGTCGTAAAACCGATCGTGGTTTATGATGAAACTTTCTTTTTTGTCGACAAAACCGTTATTTTTTTCCACACCACGTTGTTTAAATTGCAACGAAAGCATGATGATTGACATGGCACGACATTGCGTTGCCTTTCGTTATTGTGTACAAAAATTTGCTTAGTTACGCATTTTGTTTCTCAGAAAAATGATATCACCCATGGAAGACCATGCAATGGGGAGAAAATCTGAAAGAATTTTTACTTAGTGACGTTCAAACTTGAGAATATGTATTTTATGAGGACATTTTTTTCTGCATGGAATTCAAAGGTAAGTAGACAATAGATAAAAAGGCAGACGTATAGATAGATAGATAGATAGATAGATAGATAGATAGATAGATAGATAGATAGATAGATAGATAGGTAGATAGATAGATAGATAGATAGATAGATAGATAGATGAATAGATAGATAGGTAGATAGATAGATAGAGAGATAGATAGATAGATAGATAGATAGATAGATAGATAGAGATAGACAGATAGATAGATATGTAGGTAGGTAGATAGAGAGTAGATTGATTGATCCAAAGAGAGTGAGTTGAATTTCCTATTGTTACTAAGTTGGAGTATCCTTACCTTACGTTGATACTACATTTTATGAAATTGTAGAATAAACGCCTTTCAAGTGAATGCACGATAACGATAATACGTTCATCGTGTATATGCCGAATTACCATATAAATCATTATGTTATAAGTCATGGACTTTATTAATTTATTGTATTCTGTGTAAAATCATAGTTGAAATGCAAGAAGATATTTGTTTTTGTTGTTGTTGTTTTTTGCCGACCTTCCTGTCTGGTGCCTCGATAGAGATAGAGATTTGTGATCCAAAGAAAACTGAGTATTCATGTTGTATCCCATAGGCACATACTGTGACGGTTACCTCCACTCGTTAAAAAGTCGACTGCTGGGTAACCTTTTGACCCCTTCTCGCTAAAGTGACGACATGGAAATGATACAAAAATGTGACTTCATACATACCTATGATATCAAATCTGTTGCGTTCTCAATACAAGGAGTAATACCAATAGTCAGTCTTGAGGAAGAATAGTAGCCTATTTCTCATACTGTTGATGAGGTATTTTTATAGACATGATCCTCTTGTTTCTCTTTACTTCAGTCATTAGATACTATGTTAAACTAATGTTGAAAAACAGCTTAAAGACATGACTAATACTACATTTTTGGCCTTCAAAGATTTGGTGTATAAAGTTGACCCCCCCCCCCGTACGTAACAGAATGCTGAACTCTACGCTACTTGTTTAATTCTACTGACATGTTTGTTCCAAAATCCAAATTGGATTCCCCTATTCCTCGTGTTACACTCGTTGTTGTTTTGTTTTGATATGTTTATTTTCCATAAATACAATTGACAATTAAACCAAAATTGAGGTGCACTTGAAACTTTACGAGACTCAATCTTGGCTTTAATCTTGCCCACCATTTTTCAAATTTTGCTGGCAGTGCCTTGTTTAGGATACCATTGTCCGTCCTTGTGTCATTTTTTGATGGTTGATTCAAATCGAAAATATTGTCACTCATTTCAAAGAAGGTGATTATAATTTTGTGCCTGCAAGAAAAATAGCCTAATTTGATATCAAGGTCAATACGAGCACCACCAGCCAATATAAGTTGCATTCTTTCAAAATGAAAGTGGTATCGATGTCTATCGAACACGTTGATAAAGTGTAATTCATTCATAATTTTCAAAACTTCATTACTTCTTTCAACTACGCCTGGCATTCCACGTTGTAGATCCGAGTTTATTCCAAGCTTATGAAAACGTAGCCAAGACCACCTACGGTATATTGGGTAACCTCACTTGACCTATGACCGTGGTGACTTCTCCATGCAATGATTCCGTGAAAGTTGCGATTAGATATATGACTTTTACTATTTGCTGAAGTTTATTGACATGACTCAGATGAGTGATAGTATTGGGATTTTCTTGTTCGCTTTTCTCGTTAATCGACAAATGAATGGATTGGGAGCAGTTAGAAAAATGCCTCAAGGAGCAGACGAGTTGAAACATTGACATTGAGGTGTCCACCAAGGCTGGAAGGATTTGTCTGGAATTCGTTTTTTTTTTCAAAGAAACAAAAACATATAGGCCTACGTGTATGGGGCAATATTGAACTCAATCATCGCCATGACAGAAACTAAACCTATCTATAGACACAAATGCAACAAATTTGCCTGTCCGGGCGATTTATGATGGTAATTGTCAGACAAAGTGCAAAGATTTAACCACAATATTTTGACAGCACAAACCTAAAACCTGGAAATTTGTACTTGATTCCAGAATCATTTTAATCGCGATTGATGATTTCTTCCAATTTCCCTTTACATGCTATACTATATTTTTTTTTTAAGTTAATATAAAGTTTAAAGAAATATATATATCTTCTGCTCGTAACCTTTATCTCTCGATATGACACGCATCAATGATACGTGTTACCTGACCTTCTGCAGTGCGTCTCCAAAAAAATGGGCAAGTGAAAAGCGCCCTCTTTGGCACTTATAAAATACTCTTGCGACATGATGCTTACACCAACGTTACGAATATAGTCTTTGCTTTCAAATGCCGTTTGTTCCGTTGAATTTGCTTGTTTTAATCTCGAGACACGTGTACTGTAGTTGGCAGCCAAAAGGTAAAACCACAATCGTGTCACTTTACGGGATGAGGGCCTGATACATGTACTATCATTGACCGTAGAAAAATTGGAACATTTGTGATTTCAGCCATTTCGTTGTTAACTTAACACATCTCAGGATAAAAAAACAAGCAAAATGAACAAAACAAACGGTATTTGAAAGCTGAGACTTTGCCATTGACGTTGAGGTAGCCATTATGTCACAAGAGTATTTTATAATTGCCAAAGACGACACTTTTCACTTGCACAATTTTTCTTTAGACACACTGCATATCTATTCAACTTTACGCATCACACCTCTTTTTTTAGCTTCACTTTCATATATAACTTTATTTGCGGTAATGGGGTTACTAGGAAAGTGCAGTTCTCCCAGGGACAACGAACTTCTCGCAAACATACATCATTATCTGATTGTGTCATATCACCTAAAATATCCCACAAATCACTTCCTCCATATACACTGGAAAAGGGAATTCGAATTGTGTGATTGGTTGTAAAATCATACCAAACGGGATAGGTCATTTCTATCATATTAGGCCACCTGTTTTGTATGAGTTTTGTTTTATTCTTATTTTCTAGAACCGAAACAGTGGTTGCAAGCTACCACAAATTGTATCACAAGTTAAACATAAATCTTTTCAATTGAGATGTTTGGTAAACTTGCCTAGGTAACCTGAAGGGACCACTCGGTCATGTGAGGTGAAAATTACATCTGGGTGGATACGTGATTCGTTTTTTTAAGGGGGCACAATGTCATCGATTTGGGGAGTGCTTTACGTCACAATCTAAACATTAAAATGTTAAATCAACCTTTAAACATGCTAAAAGGGTTCAGGAGTGACCACACTTTCTACATGTTGTATTTTACCTTATAATCAGCTTTATAAAGGCTGAATCCAACTGTATAAAAGGTTAAATGCAATATTAGAAATTATGGTCACTCCTCGGCCCTTTGAAATGTTTGAAATAATATTTCAGTTTTAAGAGTGCAGAGCTACATTCTCATTATATATGCTTGTTTTAGCCCCCCCCCCCCTCGTGTTGATCATTTCTGCCCACTGTTTTAATAGTAGGGCCCTATACGTTCTACAGCAGCTGATAAGCGCAGTTTCTATTTTTTTAGACCAACAGCGTGTGGAATAAATTGCATCGAATATAATTGTATTTTTTGCCGGAAAGCGCATTGATCGGTTCTTAAAAAAATGGAAATGCGCTATATAAGAATTATCGTGTTGTATTCACTGTATTGTAATTTTTGGCTTCTATTCCACCCTCTCCCACGCTATATAAGAATTATCGTGTTGTATTCACTGTATTGTAATTTTTGGCTTCTATTCCACCCTCTCCCACGCTATATAAGAATTATCGTGTTGTATTCACTGTATTGTAATTTTTGGCTTCTATTCCACCCTCTCCCACGCCCCCCTTGAGACAGGTGCGCCTGTACTCGCCCCTCGATCCGTCACTGACATGATACCATGTCTTGAAACAATGCACCTGCTATGGATCCCCACCCCACCCCCACCCACCCTTTCCATTTTCCTTGCATTCGTGCACGTAATGTACCTGACATGTGGTTGGCGTTATAATGCAATATAGGCATGCCATATCATGAGTCGGTGATCGTACTTTTCGTCACATCCAGGAATAATAAATAATGAAAAATATGGTATAAAATATCATACGTGTCAATGAACTTTTTAGGTTGTACTGTAAAATACCATTGTCACGGTAACGACAATATACGAGTATAAGAAAATGTGTTTTCATGGAACCAAATTGAATTACAATGAAAATCATTATGTCAGTTGTGACGGAATGTCGTAGAGAACGTATGGTGCCGATCTGCACAGGAGGGGGCAGGGGCAGCCCCGCCCCCCCCCCCAAAAAAAACGCGCCAAAATCCTCCAAACCACCGGGAAACATGAAAGGAATGACGCACATTTTGGACTCATACCGGGAAATCCCCCCCCCCGATAACAGGCACATGTTACGCCGCTGTGTGCGAGAAACGTGCGTTTAATGCTGATTACATGCGCTTTTGTAATATTTATATGTGTTATTCTTTCAATGCGTTTAAGGGTGATAGCATTTGATCAATTTATACTTGTGCATAATGAGAGCGTGGAATAAAATAATTATTTCAAATGACTGTAGTTTACGCCAGCTATCAGGGGTAAGAGCCGCCATCAACTTAAATACATCTTTTTCACGCTTTCCTACAAGTTATGTTATCTCTGACATTACTGGTGTCGCCGATTGATGAACATACCGTAGTATGTGTAGAAATAATTCACACTGTGTTGAACTTTACTGGTGTGCGCCTGACTGCATGTCGAAACGGAATTCGGACCGGGATTTCTATTCCAGGTAAGTGAATGGTTAGTTCCATTGGAAAGGAAAATTATGATATAAATCAGAAAACAATCATTCGATGGAAGCACTTGTGTGTTTGTGGGGGGGGGGGTGATTTGGGCCCACATTGAATCCGGCATCGTGGGCCATGATCGATCTTCATGTCTGAAATCACGATACAGCAAGGTGCATGTCAAACGGTTTTGAATGTAAACAAATTGAGTCAATGTATAAACGCTCATGAAAACTTCTAAGAAACTCACAGTGGTTGTAGATCTAAAGGGAAAACGAATATACATTTGACCCTTGAAATAATAAGGCATGACCCTTAAAATCATAACTAATTCCCACAAGAAGTAAATTATTTGTCAGGTTGTAACCCAGTGACCCTTTTGGATATAAAGCAAGTTGTTTATTTAAAGATCGCATGTCAGTCTCTATTGCATTGTAATTGTTAATGGTTACAACATGAAATCCCTACTGATTACTGCATGAAATCCACACAATAACGAGTAATATTACATGTACGGCGTGTGGACGTTGGAACGAACACGAGAGTTCTGTATTTTAACTTTTCGTCTATAGACTCGTGAATCTTTCAGCATATTCAAATATATCATACAATGGGATAATGCTTTCTGGAATCATTATTATTTACGGCATTAACTGTTAGTAAAACAAGTTGTGTATTTTACATCTGAACATAATGCTTTGGAAGAAATTAGAATACATGAAATGTTTAGACTTTGAAGGTCATTTGTGAAGATAGTTGAGTCCTTCAAAGTAATATGATCGTTCGGAAGGTAGCTCTCTCAAAAATGAAAACAAAATTCTAAAATCACTCCCAAAATGATGATATTAAAGAAACACTTGTTATGGCATACTGTATACTCCAAAGTCGGTAAGGGTAACACGTTTTCTATTGTGGTAAATTAAGACACGCGTACTATAGAAAGACACGTCATGTACAACTAATAGCCCAATTACAAAATAGGTAAAAGTATAAGGAAAAAAGGAAAAACCAAAACTGAATTTAACAAAACAGCAACAAACGTTCCCAAGATTGTTACAGTTAATAAACTTTTTTTGTTGACCGGTAACATAGGAAGGGTTGTATTTTTATGAGAGCGAGTTTTTATCTTTTTTTGCGATTTAGGCCTATAGTTTATTCATTTAAATTCTTCATCCTTTCCACTAAAAATACGCCATAAGGTATTATTTTCACTTGCTAGCATGTGTGGCAAAATGTTGTGCAAAAAGCAAATAAGGCCAGCGGGTTTCCCAGTTTCTGTCAATGTTCTAAAAGAAAATCGTGAAATCATATGAATAAGACATTGTAGTTGCTGCAATACGCAAGTTTTCAATTCTTCCAATACTGTTTGTTTCATTCGTGGGAACATTATTTCCCCCCCCCCCCTCTCCCCGTGAAGGAATATGTATACGCCTCTGTTATTTATTTGTGAATGAATTTGTGCAAATTATCATATCGTGGTTATGTTAGAACAGTAATCAAATCAAAACATATAGTGATATTTAAGGGATAAATTACAATGTACAATATGGAATTCAATGCTCGTATTCATACATGCGATATAGAGACAATAGACTGCGTAAATCGGGACTGACATGTATCCTCCATGTCTCTCAACAAGTCATCGACCGTAATCATCTTCTGACAAATGTATCATCAGTAATACGATACATACGATGCTGTGATTCATCATGATTTGTGACTTGGGTTCGATCTTACACTAGTGAAGATTTTTATTTCTTTTTTTGTAAAGCGACGTTGATTTACGATTGTTTGAGGTCCAATACAGTGACCACGATGTAAAAAGATATATAAGAATAAATATGTTATAGTTGAGAATTTTAACATGGTTAAGGGAAATGACAGGAATGAATGCAGTCTTAGATGGATAAATCGGTAAAGAATTAAGTTTACTCTTTTTGGTTTGATATGAAACTTTTGTAGTCAACTGTTTTCTGCTTATCACTCAATAATCGTCAGAATTTGCAGTCACAAGCAGATTTACGTTGTTATGAAGCTTTTGCATACTGTGTAGGGTCAATGTTTCTTTTTGATTATGTAGTGTATAATGTGAACTGTGAACGTGTTTATCCTCGGGCATACACATTCAAGACAAATTCTTCCAGCCTCAATGTACAATATGCTCACAGTCTGTGGTAAATCGCGACTGGCTTGGTTCTTGATGCAATTTTGACTGCTCCCACTCATAGCCTTGCCCTGCGATCACACGAACCTTTTGAAAAATGCACATTTAGATTATAGCCAATTGTCATTGATACATTCCTTTATATGGGTAATTCCACTAGGGGATAGAAAAACAACACTATGGTTTTGACCCATGAAAAAGTTGTTTGCATTGTCACAAACTGCCATAGACGAGGAAAATATGTTTTGTTTTAATTCAAATTAATAAACTTTATACTGCGTAGTTATTGTGTAGCATAAAAGTATTTTTTTCGCACTCGCACTCACACTCACACACACACGAACACACACACACACACACACACACACACACACACACACACACACACACACACACACACACACACACACACACACACACACACACACACACACGCACACACACACACACAGATACACACACACACATACATACATATACAAACAAACAAACCACAAACTGTCTTTTAATGAAAGTGTAAGAGAAAAAGATGTATTTCATTAAACCTACTGGAAAAACCCCTTCAATGCTTGCCAAAATGATGTTCGTTATTCGTAATTACTGTCTTGATGATCTGGTAATGCGTTTTTCGTACTGTAATTGCTGCCTTGCACGCTAAGATGCATTCATATCGAGCATTTAAGAAGACGGTTTGTGATTTGATGGTTATATGGTTTTCCGAAGATATATTTCTCAGGGTAGAAGTTTACGTCATAATTATCCAGGTGCGTGATTGTGGAAAGAGCTCACAGGAAACAATGTCTGTCTGCTGTAAAGAGTACACTATCAAAATTGAAGATCATTTGAAATAAGTGTTTGTTTGTTTGTTTGTTTGTGTGTGTGTTTGTTTGTTTGTTTGTTTGTTTGTTTGTTTGTTTTGCTTGCTTGCTTGTTTCATTGAAATGTATTTTGATTCAAATATCATGTCATAATACCATTGAAGACAACGGGAAAGACACTCTTATTCTATACCGAATATTAAAGCCACTTCGTTGTCATATGTTGCGTATGTACAGAACAAAGGCCATTGTACGACGCTTGTGCAAGAAGACATTAATTTGAAAAACACGGATAGATGAACAAAAAATCGTTGTGATAAATCCTAAATACGCAAATTGCACAATCAGGAATATAAAACGGAATTCAAAGGTATTTTTAACATAATGTATCAAGAGAAATTAATGCAGCTTGTCACTTTTTAGAATGGTTATGCTCAGATATCCAAGAGTTAGACAGTCTTCAAAGATAATGATATGATATGGTAATTTGTTCCATGTACTTTGAAGTGACTTATTAGAAAAACAGGAAACAATATTATTTTAATATGTATGTATTAAACTAGGGTCCAGCCTGTTATCCAAGAGCTAGACTGTCTTCAAAGATAATGATATGATAGGGCAATTTGTTCCATTTACTTTGAAGTGACTTATCAGAAAAATTATTTTAATATGTATGTATTAAACTAGGGTTCAGCCTGTTACTGATGACGTCATGTATGTCCTCATCGTTGATTGGTCACTGCGTAAAGTAACGTAATAATTGTCACTGAATATTCATAATTTTGTTTTTACACTTTCTTTCAGTGACCACGCCCACGGTTGGAGGGTTTGGCTAACCTTCGCTGGGCCCACGCATTTCACACCGCATCGGCATAACTTTCACATTGAACCTCAAAACGATCTGCTCTGCAGCAGGGGACCTAAACACACATGGATATATCTTTGATCAAAACAGGGTATGCTGCTAACAACTCAGCAAATAACAAAAGCAGAGACACTGAAGAAGCAACTGTCGTTGAAAGAAGATGAATTTGAGTAAACTTTCCTCGAGCATCATGCAAGGCTAACCGGAAATCTGCTGTCTAACGCACTTGGAGGGAACTTCAGTGACACGGTCGCCGGGAAGAAAGGGGACTCATTACTTTTGGAGGGGGATTTTGTACGCGCAGACGACAGCAGGCGGTTGCAGTGAGTCAGATACGTAAATCTGGGCTCGTTGAGGGGGGCAACAACAACTGACGTCTGGTTACGAACACTTTTTAACAACTCTGTGGACCTTATAGCAAGGATATTCTAAAGTTCTGGAAACATGAACGTGTACCGAGTCTTTCGGCAGTTATTGCCGAGTGTTGTACATCTTATAGTGTGTTTTATAATGTTATTTGACTGCAATACAGTATTTTGTCGTGAATATTCCAGAAATATAAAAGACTTGCCCGTGAGGAGATCGAAAAGATCGGTGACTTTCACGCGAACACAACAGAATGCCATTTTGGATTTACATAATAGGTTACGAGGGGAAGTGATCCCGCAAGCAGCCAATATGGAATACTTGGTGAGTAATGTTTTATAAAAAGTTATGAGATAGATGCTAGGAAAATGGATTCAAGGGTAAAAACAGGACAATTTATCGTTCTTTAGTGCATGATGCGGATTTTCTGGCTGAGGATTATGTTTACAGGCGTATATATATGTTTAGCAATCTTTGCAAGTCAGAGAATGGATTTATTGTGAGCTGATTCGGGATTACAATTATAGCGTCTCAGATTAAAAAAAACTGTTGCATCGATTCAAATTGAACTAGAACAATCATGATAGACATGTAAAAGCTGTGTTACGCCCTCAGATACGACAGCAAAGATAAATATACAGTTTTTTTTTTTTGGACTAATAAACAGCTTTCGCATCGGCAGCAACGCAATAGTGCAAACTAGCCTTGAAACTAGACTTGAGATGGAATAGTGTAGGCTGTGGTACCTGCACGCAGAATACAATAATAAAAATGGTAGTGC